>KK351145.1:44209-58911 GCA_000671755.1 Glossina brevipalpis
CACAATAAAGGTGAGTGTACGATGTCTTTACTCTGGAGTCTTTTCGTTCGCTCCCTATGCGCTACCTGTTTAATCTAATTTCTTGACATATTTTGTTAAGGATTTTCTTCTCCAATCATTTTTCTAAATGATAATTGTACGAACAGAGCATTTTATCTTTACTTGAAATCATGAGGGAGCCGCAAGTTTTCGTTTGACTTTTATCGCTTTTACAGTAAAATTGTAAGAAAGAGATTAACCCAAGTAAAGTCAGTATTAAATCAAATGTCTATTTTTTGGAACCTATGAGTTCCAAATCTATGAATTTTACTTTAAAACCAAATATTCATTATAAAACCTAAACGTGCGGATCTGATTCCAAGACAGGTAGATTTAGGGACGTTTTATAAAAATCTCCAGTTTTGATTTCTAAGTAAAATTGATGATTTTTTTGGCAGTACGCAATACGACGTAAACTGAGAACACCTCTGCTTTTGGAACCAAAAAAAAAAAATAGATTTTTAGTCATTACTCGTAAACCATAGCAGATGGTATTATAAAAATTTCCCAAAATATTGTGCTATCTACCCCGTAGTCTCTGTGCGAAAATGGAAAGGGAGGACCACGCTCACTCGATTTAATTTTTTGTGAAATTTAATTTTTTTGTGAAAATTAAAAAAGATGCCTCTGGATCCACGTAAAATATATATATTCTTGATCAGTACGAAATTTAGAACTCTCTTAGACGTATCCGTTTGTCCGCCTGTTCATCTATATGTCTGCTTATTTGCGTAATGTCTATGGTAAACGTTCTCCTATCTGCAAAAATGAAGATATCGGCTTCAAATTTGGCAAAAACATTGGAAGTTCTTTCACATACGTAGCCATTGAAAATGTACCACGTCGATTACAGGCCACGCCCACAGTATAGTCTGAAAGCACGTTTATTTTTTGTCTTTTGCTCTGGACGTTTTTCAGGGTATTCCATGACTGGCTGTATTTCGCGGTATTCCATAAAAATGGAAAAAATCTGCCACGCCCACCTAATAAAATTTACTTTATTCCCCTTTTTTAAGATATTGATGGTGAGTATAAAAGATTTGGCATAGCCGAATATAATTTTCTTACTTGTTAATCCTTATAGTGGCATAAACAGCGGGACGAATTTTAAAGCACCTGATATCTTCTAGGTATCATGTGGATCAATGTGGATTAATGTTATTAAAAGAGAACTATAGGAAAACCTTCTAGCATGAAGAAGAAATAGAAAATAATCTAGAAATGTTTGATACTATCATTTGGTTCTTATAATAGCATTGGCTTGTTTTCATAGATTGAAGAAATAGTTGAACGCACTTTGAACTAAATGTTGTGCAAAGATTTTTTATTGCTGCTTACACCTTATATAAGTAACGCAAACTGTATAATAAAGAATTTTTAATTAAAAAGATGTTCATTAAAATTTATTTTACACTTTATGGAATAAATTTTTTTTAATCTTTTTTCTTCGCTTTGTTTTTAGTTTAGTGAAAAGAATTCTTTTCAAGAAAATCTGTAATTTTATGAAAAACATTCATAACTTTTCAATACAAACACATAAGCAATCCAGCAATCATTCTTCCTTCGTTTTTTTTTTCATTTTTTTTTTTTTTTTGTTGTCATCAAATCAACAAACAAATCGACAGTATACAAAAACAAATTGGAATCGGTATTGAAAATTCATGTAACAAGATATGTACATACATACATATATATATATATATGTATATATATGTGTTTATATTTTCCATTTTTCATTTCATAGCATCACATTCAGCCACAATCATTATAAGATTCACAATTATACGAAAGCATCATGTTTTAACAGCATTCTCTACAGATTTCAAAATAAACACCAGTATCTCTGTTGTTGAAACCTTAACAGTTGCGACGTAGCACAATGTCATTCTTTCACATCACTCTGTGGTACAATACGTTTTCATTTTCTCAAATCCTCTCGTTGCATGTGCATGAGTTCATCTTTGAAATTTTATTATTCATTTTGTTCACTTTTACTGTATTCATCTGTCGATCATAAGAAAAACATTAAAAAAAACTGTAATCGTTTGCTTAGTATATAATAAAAATTATTAAACAATTTCATCTCTTTTAAACACTTTATAAGTAAATCATGCGTACAGTTAATCTTCTATTAAAAAACCTTCACAGAATTTTTCAAAAGAAGCTTTTGCAAACAAAGTTCAATCATTTTGCATTACTTATGATTTTAAAAAAATTTCGAAGCAAAAATAAATATAGCTCGATACATTACTATATAAGGTGGACGTGGCTTATTGTTTCTAAAAATACTAATGTTTTTAACAATTTTGAAGCCAATAACTTAATTTTTTTTAACCAAGTGATCGACAGACGGATGCACGGACAATCCTATACAAGTTTGTGCGAGAATATATACAACAAATAAAAAAAATTATATTCGCTTGTGCAAAGTCTTTTATACCCACCACATTTATCTTCAAACAAAAAGAGGGAATAGCGTGGATAATAATCAGAAAATAGACGTGTTTCCAGCTTATTTCATACTTTACGCTTGGCCTGTAATCCATTTGATCCATTGCGAATAGCAACGTATGTGAAAGAACTTTCAATATTTCTTCCAAATTTGAAGCGAATATTTTCATTTTTGCGGCTCTGAGAATGTCTACCACAGATATTACGCAAATGGATGGACGGACATACTTATATCGATTCCAAATTTTCATGGTGATCAGGAATATATAATATAATTTGTGGTGTCTCTGAAGTTTCCTTCTAGGTATTACAATTAAAATGACAAAATGAATGCATTCCTCAGATTCGATGGTAGATATAAAAATACTGGGTACTGCTATAAAAATATATTATAGGTAGGTAATCCACTGCTAAAAAGAAGTACTCACTAAGCATTAATCGCTCGCATAACATAATCAAATGTATATTTATATATTATGTGTTATATATTATATCATCTATTATGTATTATATATTATATATCATCTCAATCAGTTCCAACATGCTAAATTTGGCAACTAATAATAGTGACTATATTGACTTTACTTAACGAATCATGTGAAGTTTTAAATACTAAAAGTGAATTTAGAAAGCATCCAGGCAAGAAGAGTTGATGAGGTAGTATACAAAAAGTCCGACATTGAAATTAAATTTGACTATAAATTTCTTTTGGATTTTGTTCAAAGCATGGTTGAACGGCTTGAAAAACTCATATCAAAACTGGATGAGTTTTAGGATAATAAACTTTCTAGAAGGATAGTTAGAAACATTGATGGTTTTGTCTCCTAACAAAAACGACGAGTCAATAATATCATTTCAGAATCAAGCAAATAAGACTACGATGTCGAGTTTAAGAAAAGGGACAGTATAATGAAGACACTAACACCTGGATCGACCTAATCATCGATGAGACAATATATAGGACAATAGACAAATAGGTACAAAATGGATATCTTGAGGAACATCTTGAAATCCGGGTAATCCATCACAGTTAATACATTTGAAATGAACTCCAAACGATTTATTACGATCATAAAAGCTTATCCATTCAAATAAGTGTGAAGGGAAACTGAAGGACTGAACTTTAAAAATCTTTTTACTAAAGTCCATATATATACGACAATAGTTTGCGAACCACTATATAATGCCTTGATAATACGTCAAATATATTCTAAAACATTCGTGGCTTTTTGATCTTCTTTTTCGAAAGTCATGCAGAAACGGAGAAACGAACGCGATTTAATAGCAAAAACAGTATTATGACCAACAATTCATTCAATTAGTTTTGGTAAAACACTTAAGTTGACAATGGCTGTATAGTATAGTATAGAGATGTCTAGTTCCACATTTGAAAATAGAAAGTTACTCTTTCAATGCATCGAGAAAACGGCAGTTTTCAGTGAGAGTTTAAAAGTTATTGACATAGTTCAGGAGCTCATAATTTGAGAAGACATGACCTGAATCCATCAGGTCCTATCGTACAGCTATACTTTAATGGTCTTAAACCTTATAATTCATCGTATTCAGAAATCGCCGAGTTAGGAGCGGAAAGAGAGTTAATTATTTAGTGCGATTAGTTATCAGAAAACGATTCTGAATCAAATTAAACTTTTCTGTCCGTCTGCGATATAGAATGAATTGAACAATCTTTACGTGATTTTTCGGTATAACGCTTTATTTTGAAACAGCTTTTTTGACTTACGTATGTTAATAAGAAAAAAAGTTAAGGTTATGAGAGAAGGCAGAGAACAAAAGTTGTAGATTCGAAATAAGGCTTTAAAGCGTGCTGATGTAGTAAAAGTAATTAATTATCAATTGTTTAGCAAACTCAAACTAACCCAGAGATCGTTTTTTTTCTTTTTGTTTCGACAAACTTTAGATTTGATCGTCATGATTTTAGCAGACTTTACGGTCATTAAGACTACATATATACTTTACAGTGCCTTTCTTGCCTACTTGCAAATGATGCAGCAGTTTCGTAAATCTTATATACTACGTACACATATAAATAAATAAATAAATATCTGTATATTAGCTTGACAGAATGGAAATTTAAAAAGTCAAAATTTCCTTTTCCCAAATCCAAGATTGCAGTTACGAATCCTACGTATTTAGCAAAGGGGAGTATAAACAACATACTTGAACTCGTTTCACTTCAAACCAGGACAAAACTGAACTAAAGTAAGTGTGTGTATGTGTGTGTGCAAAAAACATATATATACATATTCCCTCCACTCTATATACATAAATTTGCAGGTATTTTATCGAAAAAAAAAAAAAATAAAAATAAATAAATAAAAGAAAACGTTGATGATGTTGACAACATTTCTCATTGCCAACAACTAGTTTCTAATAGCACTTAACGACGACATCATTTTTGCATTTTACAAGCATATAAACAAATCCTATTACCAACAAACCCATATGCACTTTTACATATCAAGCATGTGTTACGTCTTTTCGTTTTCGTTTCTTTGCTTTAGATTTATAGCTCAGTGAGTTGCTTGACAGATGTGTTGTTGTCATTGTCACAGCAGTGTAGTTCACGGTATGTAATTTAATCGCTAAATTAATTTTAATCACTATTAATTTTGAATAATTTAAATATAATAATAAATATTGAACACAACAATATACGGCAGCGATTAATGTTACGAACGTAAAGCTCGAGGTGGAATGTTATAGAATGCGTTCAAAAAAAAAAAAAAAAAAAAAAAAAAAAAAAATTAAAAATATATATAAAAGCCTGGGTTTAAACCCCATTGCGGTAGAATTGGGCTAAGTTATTTGATGCCTTGAATCATATCCTGTAAATAAATAAATAAATAAATAAATATATTTAAATGTACAACTTTTGTAATCACTTATCAACCTCATTTAATTAGTATCGAGAATATAAGCAATGCAAGATAATTGTTCTGAATCCATTAGTGTAAAAAAAAAGGCGTGTTTATCAGAAGTTCTTCTGGATGTTACCGCCAGTGGCGAAGGGTATAAAAGAAGTTCTGTTTATTCTTTGCATAGTTTTGTAACGAAACATCCCACCAGCAAGGGTATCTAACATAATATACATAAAGTATTAAACCAAAACTGAAAGTTTTCACGACATATTGAAAAAGCATTCATACACACACACACATCGAAACGTATAATATATAAGAAATTTACTTAGATTTAAAACATGAAACTATGTTGCACTTATATTCCCGAAAAGAGAAAAGCCACAGGCAAATCGTTTAAAAAATTGGTGCAATAGTCGAAGAGAAAGCCTTAAAGAAAGACAGATGAGACTGAATTTTATGCTTTTTATCTGTAGGAAGATGCTCATTATGATTAGTTACTATTAAAGCTCGCTAATTGGGGACCGTAACGATGAACCGTAAGCTAAGCTTTGATCAATTTCTTCTTTTGCCACTTTACCACTTTGAAATTTATTGTATATTCATAACAAGTCGCAGAATAGATTAAAAAAAAAATTTGGAAAGAATACAAGAAATTAAATGACTTCATAAAGTTTCAAAAGGACTTAATTTAGCGATTATTGGAATCGTAATCGTTATAATCAAAACTAACATCTGTACACTATATCTCGTTGATTCCAAAGGAACAACGAAGACAGACTTGCATTTATAAAAATACTCTTACACCTCTCCCTTTCGGACGTGATACGCTTATGATTGCAATCGCATTATGATTATGAGTTATGCATGCGCTTATGAGGATCAGGTGGTGTTGATGTAATGCAATGCAATCGAATTTTTGCAACGAAAATCGACTAACATGTATAAGAGTATAATATAATTATTTTTTTTTTTTTATTTGCTTCAAAGCTTACATGATACACAAATTTATATAAGTATATCAGCAAAACTGCTCTGCTACAAAGTCATAAACACACAATAGTATAATTAATGAATCCGTAAACATATACATCCTGAATAACATCAAAGCAACAACGACGATAAAATAGTAATTACTGTTTGGATTTTGATTTTATATTAAGCACTTAATATATCCTAATTAAAGTAATAGTTGCACGTAAAAAATTCTGTTTCGATTCAATCCAATTTCACTTCTTTTTTTGTGCTACAATCTTAATACTTGCTCTCTCTCTCTCTCTCTCTCTCTCACACACTATTTCTCTCTCTCTCCCTCTCTCTGTCCGTCTACCTCTTTTTTTATTCGTATATAAGTTACCATTTAAAAAATGTTAATTCTATTCGTTATGCTTAGTCGTTCCATTCAAGCGAAGTAGCACTTCGAGTGAAACAGTGCATGCAAAGACAATAAACAAATGTAGAGCTAAACTCAGTGCGTGCATATGTATCGTGCATTGTGCACTTAAATGTCAATATATGAGATGGTTTTGTACGTATTTACGTAACTAGAACACATATAACTTGCATGCATTACTGCAGCAATGCATTTAGATGGGCCAACTTTTATCTTTGCTGCATGCCTGCATGCATGCTGCAAGAAAGACAAGCAAAACAGAGAGGCATACTTGAAGAAGAGTAGTAATTATTATATTTAATGGGTGACTCGATAAGATCCCACTATTTCATTTAAAAATAAAAAGTAAGAAAATTATATTATCTTTTACAACCACCTTTACCTTCAAATAATGTGGATATACATTAGGTGGGCGTGTCAGTGAAAAAACTTAGAAATGTTTCTGCCTGAAGTTGAAGTTGATGTCTTAATTTTTTACGGCCAGGAGAATGTTTATGACAGACAGATGGACAGACGTACCGACGGATACGTCTTGGTGTATTCGGAATTTCATATTGATCAAACATGTATATATTTTAGGTGGTTCCAGAAGCATTTTTCTTAATTTTACAAACATTTTTAACAAACAAAAAAATTAAAGTTCAATATTCCATTATAGAGAGTGGGAATGGTCGATCATTTCCATTTTTACACAAAGAATAAGGGATACCTGATGCAATCTTTTTGGAAATTTTTATAATTCTATCTGCTATGCTTTACGAGTAATAAACAAAAATCCAATTTTTATTTTTGCTTCCAAAAGCAGAGATGTTCTTACTCTAGGTCGTACTTGAGGCGCGTCCTTGGACCGATTTGATCCATTTTCAATACCAACCTACGTGCAAGAACTTCCAATGTTTCTGTTTGAAGACGATACGTTCATTTTTGTCACCAGGAGAACGTTTACCACAGACATTAAACAGACGGACGGACAAGCTTAAATCGATTCTAAATTTGATGCTGATCAAGAATATATATACTTTGTGGGATCTACGATCTCTATAATCGAACCAATCTGTTCAACTTTTTTGACCACTTTTCGAATTGTTAACACATTAGGTGCATTTTCTCGACAGAAAATTTCGCAAAGTTTGCGATCGATCTCAGTGTGACTATCCCTATTTTTGTAAAGGATTTACACAGCTATAAAGTATTCTTCTTCTGCGTAGCGCTCTATTTTCTATGAAGGCAGTAACCATAGATGATAGCTGTCAAGTTTCAGAGTTGCCATTCGCATGAAAAAATTGCATAAAGTTGAAATAGTGGTCTCTTATTGACACACCCTTTGTATAACAGAATATGTATTATATATATATTAACACAGAGATTTCCTTTACGAATAAGCAATTGATTGATTTTCCCATTATCGAGTGTAGTCATCCATTGGTCTAAATAGATAATAGATTTATTTAATTACGAAATATATTTTAAATATATTTTTAATATTAATATTTTATATATTTTAAATATATTTCGTAAAATTAAAAACATTTTATTACACAAACTTTATATAGAATAAACATGCGGAACCTTGAACGCTTCTTTTATAAGTTTGTTATTATTGTGTTTGTTTACTACTGCTCTTATTTATTTTTTCATTTTAATTCTTTAATTTTATATATTAAAACAAATATCTTTTCGTTCATCGTAGGAAAGTTAGTTCTAACACTGCCTCCAAAAAATAAAACTAATTTAATTTCTTTTTAAATTTATTTATTATTCCAAATTTATTTCACGTAGCGAATAACGCTCAAATAATATTCCCTGTTAACAGTTTCGACGGGCGAAAGGAATTCAATGTGCACGACATCATAATAATGAAGAAAACTATTAACACCAGCTTGGTATTTGAGCGACTTTGGTGCGATCTTTTTGATCTTGGTCACAATTGAATCGATTGTTTCCTGGATCGTACGCCTAGATCCAAGTCTCATCTCCTCAAATTTTGCTAACCAAATGTTATTCAACCTGTTTGCTTTTTATGTCGTGCAAAAGCAAGCACACGATGACGTTTACGATATGAAATTCGACATAGATGTCTGTCATAGGGATACCAATTTAGAAGAAAAACAACAAACATTTCTAAATTTTGATATTTGATTTGAATATTACTTTTAGTTTTTCGCCAGAGTAATAAAAGATAAAAGATAATTTGAAAAATTTTAAAACTATACCGATTAAGAAAGGGATTAAATTGAAGCTAAAGTGAAAGGTGATGACATAATGTTTGGCTTGAGAAGCGTAAAACAAAATCATTCCATTAGTTAAAAGCTTATTTTGATAAATTATTTTTGTAGCATCCACAGATAGATACAAAAGATGGTGTAAATTATTGAGAAACTTGATCATTAATAGATTTTGAAACGATTTAGTCTAGTCCGTCGTTTAGCCACGTAACTTTTATTCATCAATAAAATTCTGAATATTCGCAAAACTTAGAAACGATTCAACAAAACCTGAAAATTTCGAATATGTATGTACACATATATATATAGTTATCGATATGAAACGAAAATAAAACATTGAGTGAAATAACTCTGTTCAGTCCACGTATAGCGCATGGTTTAATGAGTTATTAACACAAATTTTTTCGAATTTTTGAATTCTTTATTATTTTATTTTAATACGTATTATGTTGAGTAACTTTCAAACGCAAATGCATCTTTCAGTTGGAAAAACACTCAAGGATTCCTCTTTAGGTATCGTAGTAAGTTCAATGCGCGATGTAGCTTTTATTTCATTTATTTTTGAAAAAGGTGTCTTTTTTTTGAGTACACTTTTAGGTTCAGAAAACAAAGAAAAATGCATAGAGACTACCGTCTATAACAAAGTTACATTTCGCTAAGAACGGAAAAAAAATTTAAAAGTTCAGACAACTTCGAACTTGTTAGGTGTAATCCAACGATATGGAATTTCTCTGGATAGTCAGGGAAATAATATCTTCTCAATTATATCAATTGCTATTTAAATTTAAAAAATTTCTATTTGATATGTATACAATATAAATATAAAATATTTTAAAGATTGACTAAGTACTTATATATCAATGGATAAGGACTCGAATTGTTTTTGTTATCATACGTTAACGCGCGATAGAAGAAATAAGCAAACAGTACGAAAATAATGCCGCAAAATTTGTTCTTGGGATTTTTTTTTTTATTGTACGTTTTTGAAAAGATGTGTTTCGTTCAAATGTTTTCTTTGTAATCCGTTATAAAATCATTAAATTAGGGTCATCGTATTGCACGTACAGGCACGATACTTTCCTATCTCTCCTTGCATTTCTTTCTCTTAGAAGCAATTGCGTATTATAAAGTGCTTACGTTGATTCGGATTTTCCCCTCAATTCAAAATTGTGGGAATAATAAACAAACAAACTCGTCTGTAAACTAATTTTAGAATACGCGCAATTGCCGTTCGAAATCGAACCGTACAAGCTTCAATAATTCTCAATTATTTATTGCTGAAGGGTATCTTTAATAATTTGAGTTTATATTAAGTTAACCTTTCAAAATTTAACTTTAACTTTAAACAAGAAGAACTATTATAATAAGGCAATTGGTCGATTGTTCGATGTTCTACACCACTTCACCTAATATAACTTTTTAAATTATTTCCCCAATAGAATACCAAACATTTTTTTTCCATTCAAAGGCAAAGCATTTTTAGGCCCCACTATATGGAGGGACAACGCAATATGTGAATTGATACTAATTTCCCAAATTTGCAAAATTCATTTTCTACTCAAAGATTTTGCTATTCTTCACCTATTTTCGCTATAAATTACTAAAAATTCAATTGTTTGTTATGTAGAGATTTTCTTTTCATAAGATCATGGGACGAAATTGCTCATTTAATTATATTTTGCTATTAAGGATCGATTTTTGTCATAAAATATAAAAATTGGACTTTCTTTTCCTAAGAGTGAGTATAAAAGGAGTTCAAAAAATTCTCTCATCAAATCTAAATATTTCGCATTTTAGAAACCTTGAAAATTAAAAATTCTTTTTAATATAATTTCTTTTCCCATGTCGGATGTTATAGAGGGATTTCTGTCAATTGTTATCTCGCAAATTTTACCATCTAGATTGAACACAATGAACTGACATCAGATGGCCAGATGGGAAGACGGAAAGACGAGCGGAAAGACGAACGGAAAAGCGAACGGATATACAAACTCAAATGATTCTGAGTTTAGCGATGCAATAAAACAAAGATACTTCCTGATGTCAAAATGTTCCTATATTCTGCTAGGGATTACATTTAATTCTTCTTTTTTAGTTCTTCAAGCATCAATATTTTCGGTTTGCGTATAGTTTTTATTCAATATTCCTTACAATTGATCATTTTTAATTTCTTTTGGTGCTTCTACTTAGTCTTTGCTTTCCCCATCGAAATTATTCACATTTCAAACTATTCATGTTACATTCCTTTTATAATTTGAAACTCGCGTTCATATTGATTTTCCAAAAGCAAACGTTGACCAACTACTGCTTTTTTTCTTTTTATTAAATAAGAGAAGAAAAAGATACATGCCGCGAATATTTGTCATTAGACACGATGTTGCTGAATTTGAATAAAAAAAAAAACACGTAATATTCGAAACGAATACCGTAAATATTGTTATTGACAAGGATACACCACAGACACAACGTACCGTATTCAAGGAAAAGCAGCAGGAAGTTATTTCTACATCTGGCATACAGTATTTCGAGACGAGTCTAAAAACATCATCATTCTTTTTTTTTTCACTGGAAGTAGATGACAGTGCGCGAAGGTTTATTGACGCGAAGTTAGCCTATCGCGCCTACCCCTTATTTTTTCGTCTTTGCTAATACGTGGGCTATCTTCCTCTTTGAATGTCACCAAAAAACGAACAAAATGTTTGAACAGTTGAATAAAAGTAAAAATGAAAAAATAACTAAAGAACTAAAGAATAACATGAAAAAATTTCTTGGTATTTCTCTCATAAAGTTGAATTAAAATCTACAAAGTTTATTATAAAGCATTTCAGAGAATATGTACATTTAACACATTATTGTTGTTGTTATATAAAAGACAAAACCTACACTTGTGATGGTCTTATCATTACATCTCTTCCAAAAATGCCTATATATACTAACTCCCCCTATATACCTAAGACAGTAAATTAATTATAAAAAAATTTTAGTGAAATAAGCAAATTTTAGATTTTTAATAAGTGTTTTAAAGGGTGTGAAAATGTACTATATATACTACTACTACTATGTTGTAGCTGCATTATCATCAAAATCCCACATATGTACCCCAGATAAGTACCCCAGGTATGTAACCCACATATGCATGCCTAAGAAACGAGAATTTCTATCCTTTGCTAAGGTCAACTTAGCAGTTGATCGGGTTTCGTTTCCTTAAGATAATTTCTTTTTTTCTGTTTAGAACTTCACTGAGAGAGGAGACTTGCCTGTGAACGAGAAATCGCTTTCACTACATAAACTCTGAATTTACAACATTACGAAAGAATCGTCCAATTTTATTACAATATATATTACACCAACACTGCGACTCTATGTGCAAGTTAAGTTGCATTAGACGTAGTCTATAGTCTATACTCTATGTTTAATCTATAGTCTAGAATCCAAGGTACATATAGGAGCTTTTGAGGATGATACATTAGTGTAAGTAAAACAAAAATTAAGATTCTCTGACATCTTTTAATGTTCTGACTTTTTTTATATCACAGTTTGCATATAATAGCACTCTTGCAATAACTTTACGCACTTCCTGACGGTTAGTAGCTTTAATTTTATTTTGTGAGGATAATAAAAAGTTTAGTTTGTTTTATATGTGAACGATTTTACAATTTTTTTTTTTATTTCCATAGTTATTTTTTTGCTCTTATTTAACTTTGCAATAATATTATGTATATATATATATATATATATTTATATTTCTACAATAGGTCTACATATATATTCTATACATTGAAATTTGTCGTTTCACAAAATCTACCTGGCGCGTTCATTTGTCTCATGAAATTTCAACCATAGCTAACTTAGACACTTTAGTTTTTGTCGTTATATAACTTTCATTTGTTACAAGCTATCACTCAGTATCTCAGTATCAAAATGTAAAAAAATCGATGTCAACAACGTCACTACATATTATTATGTTTTAAACTTAAAAAAAAAATGCAGCTAAAGCTACAAAAATGAATAAGTTGGCTTATATGATGAAAATGCCGTAAGGTATAAATCATTGAGAAGATGCTTTGCGAAATTACGTTCAAGAGATTTTAATCTTGAAAACAATGAATGTTTCCACACGTCCGTCGATCTGCAGCAAAAAACAAATGATGTTCAATTTTGGCTGGCAACATAACTCGATTGCGGCGTCTTCCTCAGATCTGTCTGCCTGCTTTTTTTTTTTATTACTATCGGTTCGAATCGATGCACTCATATTTACAAGAATAGCGGTTCACAAAAATTTAAGATATGCGAAAATGGATCAACGCGCGAGACTATTTCACTTCTTATATTCGTAAATCTATCCTTAAATTCATCAAATAGATAATGATGGTGGCCATTTCGATTATTGAACTTTCTAACAAGTTTGTATTCAATAAATATATGAATTTTATAAAAAAAAAATAACGAGAATTTAATTGTAGCCCTAATACATATATATTACATAACATTATAAAGGATTATGTATCATATATTATTATAGAAAATATAATAATATGAAAATTACTTCAAGCAAAAAGTTATCTTAATTTTCGTGGTAACGATGAATCTTCTTATTGTAAATCATTAAAAAATGTTGCGAATCGTGAAAGTTGAAAATATGAAACTGTAAAGTATGTTAAGTAATAAAAAAATGCACAAAAAGTTATAATGATTCAGTTCTTTTTGAAACAACTTTAATAGCAGCGAACAATAGCAACGCTAACAACAGACATTTCTCGAAAATTATCGTAAAGATCTTAAAGTATTTGGGGTTTATGAGAAATGTCTTTGAACTTTTAATTAATATTTTAACCGTTTTGTAGAGTTAATAAGGATGATAATCAAAAACTTAGTTAATGTAAACGTTGCAAGACGTACTCTCCTGGCAAATCTTTAAGAATCTTTTTATGCTCATTTACGCAAGCGTCAAGACTACAGAGTTCTTTAGTAAAATATCTTATTTTAAATTTTGCAGTGTATTTAAATTCTTAATATATACAATTGTCATTACAATAGGAATAATACGCGCTAAACATTCACTCATTGGACGCCGCTTGGAGGTAAAGAAGATCATGATTTTTTTTTAAACAAAATTATTGTAAGTTATGAGATTCATTTTCATCGATCTCTTTGGATACTTGAACAAGTCAAACTGTAGCATCCAAACTTTCGGAAAACCAGAAGAGAAATAGTCGGATAATCGTCTCAACGAGAACAATCGAAATTTCGTTGCGATTTTTAATATAATTTAGCCATATTTCCTCTTTACATGAATGAACTAGACTATCAAACGATATTGGCAGACCTTTTTGGTCCAGACATTGATGCTATAGATATGAAGGACATTTATTTTCAACAGTATCGTGCCATTTGCCGCACAGCTCGTGATTGATTTAATATGATACTTCTTGTTGAAAGATCCAGTAATTCAACTGGTGTGAAGTTAGCCCACATTACTCTGGCCCACATTTATGTCTTTGCTAAAATGTGGGCTAGCTGCGTGTCTTTGCTAAGATAATTGATAATAAAGCGGCATAGAAAAATAAACAAAATACTTATTAAAACTAAACAAAAATAGAAGATATAAACATAAATGAAAAACAAAATCATGCCTTATGATATAAAAAATATAAAAAATAATTATTTAACAATATTCATCATGCAATGTACAAACAACATTATAAAAAATTTTTA
>KK351145.1:65665-101764 GCA_000671755.1 Glossina brevipalpis
CACTTTTCACTATGATGTCCCCTACTTTGGATCATGAAGTTAGGTTTTTCTGATAGCTTTGCGAAGCCTTTAAGATATATTAAAAAACTGGAGGTGTATTATTTCTTAAAGATTTTTTATAATGTGGTTTGTACATTGTAATTTTTGTCAAACTACAAGCGCACTGTGCATGCTGAATATTGTTAAATAATTATTCCTTATATTTTTTATAGCATAAGGCATGATTTTGTTTTTCATTTATGTTCATATTTTCTATTTTTGTTTAGTTTTCATAAGTATTTTGTATATTTTTCTATGCCCTTTATTGTCAATTAACTTAGCAAAGTCATTTTTAGCAAAGACACAAACGTAAAAAATTTCTGGGAGGTAACTTCACACCTGTAAATTTTTGGGATCTAACTTCATACCAATAAATTTTTGATTAGGATTTTTTAAATTGTCTTTTAGGATATTAAGCCAATGTATTTTCTTTAGTCGCCGCAGATAATATGCAATAATTGTTTTAAGGCGCCTCACAGATTTCTGGGACAATTTCATGTGTAATATTTCGTTTATTTTTCTTCAATCGCCATTTGTAAAACAATAATTTCATAGAGAAAGAGGAAGAGATCCAAAAAATTAGTTTTGTTAAATATTTCTTCATGACTTAATTATCAAAATTTTTTTTGGGAGTTTTTGTTTGACCCAACCGTTATGACGACAGCTCTGTTGTAATAAAATATTATGCTTAATAGTTGAAAGCGGTTGAGTGAACGATAATAACCTCAATTGCTATGTAAGTGTGCAAATATGAGCAGTTTTCTTGAAAACTTATTTTACATTTCTCATCGTTTTATGTATCAAAACAAATGCCAACAATGACTCCAAAACTAGAATTTAAAGAAATTTTTCATTCTGTTGGTTTTCAATGACGATTTTGTCCCTCTTTTTTTTTGGCTTCTGCTTTAGTTCTAATTGAAAGTCATATTTTACGACTATAACGCCAAGCATCTCGTCGCCAAAAGCAAATTTTGAAATAAAAAAAGATAAAAAAAAAAAAAAAAACTTTGGAAACAATTAAATAAAATAAAAAGCTATTCATTATTACGAGCAATGCTTGGTAAGCATTAAGTATCTAACTATTTGAAAGTATTGTAAAAGGTTTCTTCTATTGCCTCTCCAGTTCATTTTTATTACTGGAATATTTTTATTGTAACGTAGAGTACATGTACATGAAGGAGTGCATATCAATTTTTATGATAAACTAATTCATTCGTTTGCGTATATTAGGTACTTTAAATAATTTCTCTTTTCTTATGGTTTACGCCCGTTCAGTTGCTGCATTAATCTAAATCCAGTTTAATGAGACAAGCGGAAGACTTTAACACTCAGCATGTGCGTATGCAAGTCATTTAAATGTGGTCGACATTTCTTTTTGCGATTCTGCAAATATCAAGAGAAGAAATCATATTTTATTTTTTCAAACTGCTGCTAAAACTCATAATCCAATAAAGAAAGCTTATCAAGAACTCACTTTTCAATCGGGCTAACTATCAGAAGGTTGTTTAGAAAACTCTTAAATAAAATTCTTAATGGACAATTAATATGGCGCAGTTTAGCCTAAATGGAAAGCAGTGATCGTCCGAACATACCACGCAATACGACTAAAATAAAATCTACAACAACACAATAGGAGAATAAAGCAGCAAACAAAGGAGGCAACAATTATAGAAACAACTTTTCACGATTCAAATCAGCAGCTAAGATGCATTGAAAAAGAATAACAAGTTCCTTCCCTAGACGCATCGTCTAAAGGATCTCATATAGATAATAAAATTATTTTATAGATTAAATATCATGTGTTAATTAAGTACGTCTCTGTACTTGCATAATCTCTAAAAGAATTAAGTTAGTGAACTAAAATTATTAGATCGTTAAAAGTTAAGAGATATTGTAGAGTTAATTAAGTGATCTTGTAGAGTTAAGTTACTAAGTTAGTTGAGTTTATCTAATAGAATGAAATTCGTGAATGAATTTTGTGATATTGTTAAAACCGTAAACTATTTAGGGGATTTCATAAAGTTAAGCTTGCGATGTAATTAAGGAGCTATTAGTCAAGAGATGCTATAAAGCCATGATTGTAGTTTAATTAAGTGACCTTATGAACTTAAGTTTCTGGATTAGTTAACTAATCTATTAGAATGAAATTAGTAAATGCATTTTGTGATATTGTTAAAACCTTAAGCTATTTATATGGTATTGTTGAGTTGAATTCATGATGCAGTCTAATGATCGTTTAGAATTAAGATCGCGTCTGTGTGCTCATTAAATGTGACTAAAAACCTGCGTTAGAGCAATCAGCATTATGGCGGGCACCGGGCACATTGTAAGTCATTGAGGCTGCTAAAGGTGTGTTTGCATATTGTATTTGTCCGTCCACATGTACTGTGGGAATTCTTAAAGCGGCAAATAATTGAAATTTAGCCCTCAGATTCTTAATTTAACTTGATTGTCTTTCAGATAATGCAAATGAAGATCAAATATTAACTTGGTGAAAAAGAAATCCATTATTTCCCAATTCGAAATGTTAAATAAAGTCCTGAAGTTCATATAAGATTGGATGGATTTCTTTTTCCCCAAACTAATATATTGCTCTATAAACTGTCGTAGATGTTCTCCTGATATTTTTCAAAACCACCTAAAACATATAAATAAGAGTGAAACGTTAGCAATTGCACAAAAACTCTATTGTTTCTTTGTCTTGTTCGCATATGTCCGATATCATATATATAATTAAATTTGTTCACATTTTATACTGTTAATGTCAATTAAGATGCATCCGTTCTGGCTCTTGTTAATTTCAGTTTATTGTCATTGCAAACTATTCACTGTTCATATCTACAATTCTTTATTAACAATTTTGCTTATTTGTACATGAGTCCAAGTATTTGTCCGATGAGAATGTTTGCTTGACTTCTTTTCTTTGCTTAATATCAGTTTAAAATAATTTTATAAAACATATTTGAGAGACCACATTCGCTATCAAAAACGCATACATTTAACGATGCATCACACTTTTCACATTATTTACTAAGTAAAAACACAAAATTCTCTAGCTCCTAACGGAATTTCTTATCAGGAGAGTTAGCGAATGAAAAAAATTTAACTTTAGAAAATATTTGAGAGTCTCTTTCTCTTTCTTCTTAAAATCGCTTTCGGGTTTGGAGAGTGTATGTTAATTAACATTTGCATGTTAGTTATGTCTCGAAGTCGTTGCATTTTCTAAACGAAGCTGCATTGTTTGGTAATATTTTCTATTCCCCTTTTGATTTTCAACTTTTACTTAAAGCGATTTTTATCAATAACTTAATAAGGAAATCACTGAGCGAAAATTGAGCCTAAAATTAATGCTATTGTCATTTTATTAAGAAGACAATTAAGTTCATTAAATAGAAATTACGAATATATACTTGAAGTTTGTATCGTTGCTGAGTAGTCTATGGAGTTTAAATAAAACGCACTTTTTTTTTAGCATATTTTTTTTCAATGCTCTAAATATTAATTTGAATTTGTTCAACCCGTTTAAGACTTAAATTAGTTTCAGACGAAAGATGCTTGTTCGTAACGCAAATTTTTAACAAGATAAGGAAACCTAGAATTGCTTTACAAAGAAGAAATTTTTTTTTTTTGCTTTCATACTGTTAGTGAATATTTTATTAGTCAATCGTGAATAATTTCTATTTCCTCTTTTCATATCTATCCCCCTTAAAATATGAATTGTCTGTCTGTCTGGCCATTCAATACTCAATACATAAAAGAGTTGCCTTTAGTATTAAACACAATAAAGCACAAACCATAAGCTTTACATTATTCTTCCTTTCTTCGAGAGTGATTTTTTCGTTGCTGTTTAATTTATTAATAAATGAAATTTTGAATAGGTTCGTCTTCAATTTTTTTTAATTATCATTCTTTTATTATTATTCCAAAGAAATACATTTTGGAATAGCAGCTAAAACTAATTTTAGTTTATTATAAAACGAACAATAATTCTCGTAAGATATTTATTTTTCTTTAATTAAATTTTGTTACTTGTAGAAGTACAGTGATCATATTGTGTTTTCGCCTAACAAGTTTGGCTTACAGTTTCTTTATAATGTACTGTTTCACGTAAAAAAATTGGAGCAGAACGTTCGCTTGCTTATTGCAACATGTTTGCAAGTTGACATTGAGATCCGTCATCTATTAGGAGATGCTTTTTTAACTGAGAGAGAGAGAGAGAGAGAGAGATAACATGGAATAAAAAATGTACCATCATTGAAAAAAATTATTTTGCTTTGCAATGTTCCCTTATAAACTGAGTAACGGTATAACGATTGCTCTTCATGTTTTAAATAGTAAGACTTCGATTTGAATCCATGATTAGAAGTTTAGAAAGCTTGACTCGCTTTTCTCTTTAAATCTTCTTGCCTCTGTCGCGATTTAGCTCGATTAGCTGCCGAACGAGCTATATGCTCCTCTTGAAGGCACTTAGCAACCGCTAAGCTAAATGTGTTACAAACTCCGAAAAATTTCATAAATTTATTCTCTTCGTGACACTTTTTTAAATCGTTTATCATTTGATTACAATTCGGTATATCCAAATTCGAATTTATATCTATACGCATTGTACTTCTCTTAAAACAAAATTATGGAAATTTGTAATTTTTCTATATTTTCAATTTTTCAATTATTTAATAAACTTCAGAGATGTGAAATAAATATCAAATCAGCTGTTTGGTCGCTTTTATATTTCATTCTTTGGTGTAATTTCCATTCCATTACGTTCCATTTAGAAATATTTACGCTGAGTTCTTGCTGTGTACCGAGATACATTTCATAAACGTTTTCTTTCTAAAAACTGTTCTCAATAAAAATGAAAAATGACAGTTTTTGATGTTTGCCACTTCAACAGTTTGATATAATTATTATAATCTTTGATGAATGCAAGTGTGTCACCTTACAGGACCCTAAAAAATATCTGAAGTTGTACAGAATTTTTGAGATTACGGTTACTTTCACACTTGACCTGTGTTGCCAGCATATAAGAATTAGCCAGAATTTATCTTTCTTTTTTTCTCTTCTGCGCTCCAATAATAATGTTCACGTGGTCTAAAGGATTTTGGAATTATTTCTAAACGTTACATTCACACGAAAATATTTATTACACCGTAGCCTTTGTAAAAATAAAGAAATATGCAAACTAAAGATTTTTTCAGATTATCACAGATGACACCAAATCATCCGTTGAAATGAGTGTTAATCGAAAACACAAATTTATGGTTAATATGGGGTTTTTTCATGTAATGATTGGCGCAATTGCAAAAGTTACTTCTAGTACTGTACCTCAACAAAGGTTAATATCGTACCTTAGCAAAGCTTGAACTGAATCAGCTAATTTGCACTAATTCCAGCTGTGATTAAAGTCGATGTTAATTCTTCCCGTGACCTGCCCCATGGTTTTTTTTTTTGCGCTTTGAATATTGTCCGATTAGTATACTCCGTCATTACTTAGTGGCATTTTGCGTCAGCTCCAATTATTCAAAGACTCGAAGAGTTATGTTGAGTACAATTCAACGGGACTGAAATATTGAATGAAGCTTAAATATAATCTTTTGCCAGGTATGCGACAGATACTTACGAGATTGAAACATAAAATTGAGCGAAATTTAGAATAAGACCAACGAAGTATATTCGGGATAACTTAGTATGTCTTGTAGCTGATTAGATGTGTTTTTGTATAATTCCAAATAGAATTCGGATAAAGAACTCATTAAAAACTTTAATGACTTCCTACATTAGTAGCACATCTAATGTGGCTTTATTGCCAAAATAAAAATAAAAATAATAAACGGTTTTGGTTAAAAATTGTGTCATTCAGTATAGCCGGAATTATATATATTGGGATCTTGGATGAAAAATCTTCGATATATTATTCATTAATACAATTACTGCTTCTATGGCTTTTAACGAATTTTTTGAGACGTAGTTCTAAACAAAATTCAACAAAAACACAGCTAATCTAAGATGAAAGGGCAGAGAGCAATCGATAATATCAAACATATTGTATAAACAGATTTAATATTGAAAATCTGTGAAATGTTAAAACGCCTTCTTTAGAACCGTTTTCTAAACTGATGTAGGAGTGCAATGTTGTACGATACCAGTGTTCTGCTTGAATACTTTAAAGATTAGTTTTTAGTGCATTTATAAGGGGGAAGCAAAAACGCATATTTTCACAAAATCATTTTCTTTTTATTGGCTTAATAGATACCTCGATTCTCCTAGAATAAGTGAAAAAAATGTATTGCCTGAAAGAATTTTTTTTTTTTACCTTACTGTAATATTGCCGTGCCTTACAGTGCGTTATAGTACAGTACAATACCTTACAGTAAGCATATTATTTTTGTGCTAGTGAATCAAAGAAACGAATTCAATAGACGGAACTGACTTTGATCGCGAATTAAGAGGCTTTTCAATTTTAACTCATTATATGAAAAAATGGGAGAACAAAGGTGGAGGGAGACCTTAACCTACCAAAAAATCATTAATGTACTTAATTCTAAGGAAGTAGTTATAAGCTCTTCTCGTTTAATGCGACTTCGTCAGTTACTAACCTACGGACTTAGCTCGGGGACTATGCAAAGGAACATTTTTTAACCAAATTGAACGATCAATTTTTTTCTTGACGTGAGTTTCTACGTTTTAATTTAAAAAAAGAAAAAAAATTTATATTTTGTTTATTTATCTTTTGTTTATTTATATATGTTTGTTAAATTTAGTCGACTTTTTTAACGAAGCCGAACGGGAATTATAAGAAAAGATACAAAAATTTCAACACAAAATCTTATCCCCATCACGGTTACAAGAGCAGATTGACAGACAGACACAACTAAATCCAAATCTAGAATATTTTTAGTTTATCGAATTTTGGATTTATAAAGGCTACAATACCTTTAACAGATCCGACATATCACTCCAAGCAATTGTTATAAAAAGTACTGAATAAAAAAGGAAAAAAAAGAAAAAAAACTACATAACGTGACTTACACTAAGCATTTACCACAACAACACTTTATATATACATAACATGTCTACTATAAAATTATTCAAAATTCTGCATTAAATTCCACTAAGGGTTACGCTCATGTATAAATTTCAAAAGAAATCTAACGACAGCTAACCAACAATTATCCCTCTGTTGTTATTATTATGAAATGAGTGTAAAAATCTTTTAAACGCTATATGAAGGTTTACATTATTCATATCTGGTTAAAGGTTAGCAATTATATAATATATTTACATCAACAATCACTGTCTAATAGGATATTCATTAAATATTCCATTGAAAAAAAAAAAGGTTCCCTGGATAGGTTGTTATTTCTTTACTGTCCACCCCAATTAATTAATGCAATTTATAAAAGGGCAATTAAAGCGCGCTCTCATGTGTTTACTAAAGCGTTTACCAACCCGTCATCATGAAACATAAATTAAAAAAAAATTCTTGTGGTATCTTGTTTCTTCTTGTTTTTAATCGAAAACAACAAAGAGAAAAATACAAATACAAGTGAAAGCAATAATTTATTTATATTTCCTACCAAAACCTACGCTTTAAACTTTTTTCGAGGCGGCATAATATTTGAAATTGAATTTGTTGTATATTTATTTATATTAGCCATTAACTCCCAAGTTATTTTGAAATATTACATCAAAATATTTTTGTAATTATTACATAAATAATAATATGAAAAAATAAGAAAATTGTATTCGGCTTTGCCGAACCTTTTATACCCTCCACCTTTATCTTAAAAAAAAGGGGAAAAACCAAATTTTAATAGCTGGGTGTAGCACATTTTTTTGTTTCTGAAATCCTTTGAAGGTTTTTAATAAGCACTGAACGAAACATTTTATATTGTAGGCGTGGCATTTGAACGATTCGGCCCGTCTGCAATAGTAACGTATGTGAGAGAACTCTTCCAATATTTCTCCCAGTTTAACCACAAACATTACACAGACAGACAGACGGACACCTTCGGTGTTGGGTATAAAAATGGGAAAAATCATTATTTATGATTTTTTTTTTTATTCATTAATAGGGATTGAACTTTTCAATGCAAAAGAAAATATTTTTTATTATTTATATAAAAATGTTTTTATCATTCATAACGGGGATACAAATTTTTATAAGCCTTAATTGTACTGGACTTATAAAAATTTGCCTTAATTATACTGAACTTATAAAAATTTTCCTAATTGTCCTCATCGTACTCATTATACTCATCATACTTAGAAAAATTTTCCGCATTGAACTTTCCGAACTTAATCAATCAGAAAAATTTGCACTTATTAGATAATTAAGTTAATTTTGGCCACCAACTTCTACGGATAAAGATGATAAAGTAATGGCAAATACCAGCGTACATAAGTGTTAAATTCGATGATTTTGAGCTTCCTTTAATTGAAACAATAATTTGCTATTTAGTATCGCTGGGTCATTCTCAGTGTATATAGACTGTAATCATGGAATGCTCAAATTAGTATTTTCGACATTGGATACTTTTCTTGCTTGATTTAAAGAAATTTGCTGCCAAAGGACATCAAAAACTTTTAATTGTTTATGGTGATGCAGCTTCATCACATCGCAATTATCGGTTTTGGTTTCAGTGGTTTAAAATTAGTGATTTTGATGTCAATGACAAAGAACGTTCTCAATGGCCAAAAAATGTCGAAGTGAATTGCAAGAGTTATTGAACGAAAGCTCAGCTTAAATTGCCGAAGAACTTTCGTATAGCTTAGCTTAGATGAATTAGCTTTTCTTAGACGATTACATGCGATGGAAAAGATCCAAAACGAGGAAAAATGGCTACCACACAAGTTGACTAAAAATATAATTTCGAACCGTTTCAATTGCAGTTTCATTGCTTTCCAGGCAATAGAGAAAAGTGTTCTGTATGATATTGTGCACGGCAATGAAAAGTGGATCTATTACGATAAACCCAAAAGCAAAAAAAAACACAGATCAGTCTAGGGGACCCATTCATATCGGCATGAGGTTTTGCTATGCATTTCGTGGGATCAACAAGGTAGAGTGTATTACATGTTATTAAAATCAAATAAAACTGTTATCGCGGAGTTCTACCGAACGAAGTATTGTTGAAAAAAAGACCAGCAATAGCGGCTGATAGAAGCAAAGTCATCCTCTCCCATGACAAAGTTCAGCCGCACGTTCCAAGAGTTGTCAAGGATAAACTTCACTTATAGCTTTTGAAATAATATGGCACCCTTTCAAGGGACGCTTCTACAAGAAAGATGATCTACCTGTTAAACCTACATTGGAATTTGTAAGTCAGATCTCTCAGGCATTTTCTTATAACACACAGATGAATATTAATTAGACTGATTTAAGTAAGACCGTTAATCGATCTCCCTCATATACAACATATACATGCATTCGTAGGTCTGATAAGCTTTATAGCGTTTGTTTCATAATCAAATTATAGTATTATTCGTGCATATTTATCTTTTACTAGTTCCCTTTGCGCTTTTATAAAAATTTATTTTTCCTTAAAATCCTATATAACAAGTGAAATAAAACAAATTCTAACCCTACGAATTTTTCGTTTCGTCTGTGAATCATCAACAATTTGATATAAGATTTACCATTAATTCATCAAGAAGTCGTTTGATATCTTTTGATCGTGCCTAGCAAATGCATTACAGCATCAACACTTCCCTCGAATGACTAAGTAGCCTACAAAGTGCCTTAATAACATGCCACAACTGATTAGTGGTGATAAGTGAAACTAAATTTATTTTTTTTATAAAGTGGTTACCTTTTTTTTTTTTGTTTTTTTGTTGCCTTCTTTAACTGCATTGTGTTTAGATATAAGCTTGTACCAGTAGATGTTTACAACTAACAAAAGATACAAATCCAATAAGTATTATGTGAAAAAGCGTCGCTATAGGGTCTTTATTGTATTGTGTAGATGCCACCAACATACTACAAGAACTAAAACACCAAAGATATAAATCGATGCTGGCTAGAATGTAATTTTAATCTTTTAAAAAATGCCAAACATAAGTAACTGTTTAATGCCAAAGATAGAGACTACAAAGCAGACAATCAGCAGAATGAGTAATACGAGAAGAAAACAATTAATATAATAACAACAACAACACCAACATAGAAAAAAAGATGCGCATTCCTTCTAATAGGATTTTATGTTTTAATTTTTTTTTTCTTCCTTTTTGTTTTTCTTTTCGTTCAGAAAATGCTTTTTAATAACGAAAGTAATCGTTCAACCATCTAGGAAACCAGAATATGAAGATAACAAAAAAGAATACTGGCACTGAAAAGCAAAAAAAAAATGCAACAAAAGAGTAACAAATTTATTGCTTAGTAAGAATGTAGATATGAAGGGCTTTCAAATATACTTGAAATCGAATGATAAGTAATCATACGTAAACCTAGAAAAATTAAATTGAACGCAATTCTCGCAACAAATGAAAAAGCATGAATATATCTCGAAGTGAAAAACCAAAATTTTTGGTTCATTTCAAAAGAGTTTCTAATGAATGTAGAAAATTTTACGAAGAAATTGTTTTATTTGCAGCTAATTTGCAAATAGTTTTTTTTATAATATTTCTATTTATACAAATGTCTAGACAACGCTATTAAGATCATCGTCTTAAGAACGCCTTGACCATGAATTATGCCTGAGAAGACAAAGAAGAATTTCTCTTAACGTTAAGAGTTTCAAAGAGAGAAAAAATTTCCTATCCACAACTCTCCCGATATCGAGATATAATAAAATGCGAATAAAGGGAAGTCTGACATTTTAATGGCAAGTAAGAGTAACAGGAAAAATCACATGTCGACAAAGGAAGCTAAAGGACAAAAGGAGACTAGTCAAACCGTCAGCGATCGTCAGCGGTCGAGAAGATTCTATGTAACGTCTAATATAGGTGACTTCAATTAAAGATATCCGTGCAAGTCATTGATTTTCTAAAAACTATGCGATTTGAAAAGAAGAAGAAGAATCCCTAGGTAGTACTTTCTTAGATAGCGTTTGTTAGATGCTTGTGACACTAAACGTAACCGTAAGACTTTTATAAATTTGAAACTAGTACTCTTACACTTCGTAAATACAGAAAGTTCACTGCCATCTACTACTTTATCAAAACTGGCACATCGGAATTAAGTTTTTCAGTCGAACAATTGGTTTCTAATTAAGATAAAATGTGAATGGATCCTATTTTAGCCTTATTAGGCTTTAAATTTGTCGAATCAATAAAGCATTTTCGTGGCATTTAAGTGAAGAAAGGGAACTTGCGTTACCCAAAGAAAGAAAACAACCCATTAGAGAAATAATATGTAGCTTCGACATTTAATAATTTTTAAATTCTTTGGATGGAAAGACTACAATTTTACAGCGTATATTAAGGCGAACTAACTGACACTAACTTCTACAAAATTAAAAATAGTAACCTAGGTAGGCCAAGAAAGAAAAAGATGGATTCATACAAAGTTATATACTCTACATCGCATATACTATACATCTCGGGTAGAATACAACATATTCTACCTGCGTATTGAATGAGAATACAACTGTTTTTAGCCTTTTTCAATCATGAATAGCGAATTAAATTTCTTTTAAAAAAAAGTTTCTGTACATTTTGTCATGTACTTTTGAATACCATTAAAAGGCTTATTTTACTTTGTTTTTTATTTATGGCTTTCGACCTTAAAAGTGACATTTTCTCATTTCATTAATGACCAACGATTTGTTTTAAAGACATAAGCTCATTTCTTTTTATCCTTTTATTTCCTTCTTTTTTTGTCAGCAAATGTTTGCGATACAATGAATGAAATATTCGATCAAAACTTACAGGTCTATCCAATTGATGATGTTATAGGTACGACCTTAAAATTGTGTTTTGAAGAATAAATCTTTGTTATAAAAGTTAGCTTTCGATTGCCATCAAGCTGAGTTAAGCTCATCGAAATCACTGAAGATTCTCCTCGAATATCCGTTGGGAGTTAAAGAAATCCTTACAATGTTTTTTTTTTTTTTTTTTTTTTTTCTTGATAGGCACTATCAAATTTGTTGAGTTGTATTTCCAGATTTAAAGGACGAGAGCATAAGATTTTGAGTCGATCCGTTCATCCCTTACCTGGCTTGAATGGTCGCATTTATGTACAGATGCTATCATTTTTTGAAACCATTGAAGAGATTTTAAATTTTCCTACGAATTCGAGACATTTCACTTATGAATTATTTTAAAGTGAAATATTATTTTTCTATAAAAAAAAAAAAAAACTAAACTATTTTACTGCATTTCACAGTAGCACATGTCGCAGAAAACTTTAACTATTTCAAGACAACTGATGGTTGGTTAGGTGCAATAAAATTCGATTAAATCTTAATGTAACTCTTTTCGTTGTTTTTTTTTTTGTTTTGTTTCGTTTTTGTTTTTATTGTTGTACATTATGGTCGCATTAAGCTGCTTTATGTCGCCATTTGTGTTATACATTTACATTCGGATACAATAAATCACATGGGCGACCGCAGCGATGACAAACGGTGGCCAGTTAACATGAAAAGTGAAAGAAAATAAAGAACACAAGTTTAATACAATTTAATGTTTAAAGTTTTGTCTGTTACTACGTCTAATATAAATACTCTGACTGCATAATTTTTGTTTTAAGGTTTATTTACTTTCTGACATTACAAATTTGTTACGGTTTCTCACGTCTGTACGCGGTCTTTTTCATAAAAAGTAATTGTTTGAAAAAATAAAACTTGTTTAACATTAAGTGGCTTACATTTGACCAAAGCTACAGTAAGTAGAGTCTGAACAGAATGGAAAACATTTTCTAGTCTTCGTTTGCCTAGTAATAATACCTTATAATAAAAAACTTGTAAAAAAATTTTAAAAGTTTTTTAAGTCCTCTACACTTACTTACTTAACCTGCGCTGGAAAAAATGTATAAATAAACATATACACATATACACACTTTTATAACATTATGTACTTAAAGTGTAAATATAAACTTAATGTTTATTTTTCCGTTAAACTTTGTCTTTCAAACAAAAACATCATTTTACTAGTATTTAAGTAACAAGGCCACGTTTTCAGAAGATTTTAACTTAAGCTGCTTTTTTCGAAGTGAACAAAAGTGATTGTTATGTTTTTGCATTTTTTTATATCCGACAACCATCAGAGAATGGTAGAGTTTACTGAGTTTTTTGTTAATTTTACAACATGCGCGTATAAATTTCGTCTCATCAGAACACTTTGCATATATGATTATCCAGATAGGTCATATCGCATCTGAAAATCGTTTGCCTATAAATTCCTATGTGCTTTCATTTAAAGGTGTATACATATTTTCGGTTATACAGGCATGGAGTCAACTAATATTTAATGCGCTTTTATAATTTAATTCTCTGATTATCTATAAGAGATTCGTTTAAATGTGTATAAACTCTCGATCTTTTCTGTAGCTCGTTCTTCAAGAGTTTTTATTATTACATTTTGTTAGTAAATTCAATTCGAAAAACGAAAATTTAAGAATTGAATCCTACAAAGTTATGCGACTTGGCATGTGCATGTACATAAAAACATGAACCAAATGAACTTTTATGATGACCATCTAAAATAGTGATATTTAAACGTTTTGTTTTTTAAAATAAAATAAACATTTGGAAAAAAAATATTTTGAAAGAGTTTTTCGAAAAACATACTTGAAGTTTTTTTTGGAAATATTGCATCAATTTTTAAAAATTAAAAAGATGAAACGAACGAGATAAGAAGATTGAAAATACATCACATCATTCAGTTATTTATTCTTTTTCTTAAATTATTTTAACTAATTTTTTAAGCTTATATGGATTACAGTTATATTCTTAAACATCATATATGATATATTATATATTATATATTATATATTATATATTATATATATATAATATATATATATTATATAATTATATATATATAATATATTATATATAATATATAATATATTATATATAATATATAATATATTATATATTATATATTATATATTATATATTATATATTATATATTGTATATTATATATTATATATTATATATTATATATTATNTATATATTATATATTATATATTGTATATTATATATTATATATTATATATTATATATTATATATTATATATTATATATTATATATTATATATCGTCTATTATATAAATACACATTATTATATTGTGTCCATTAGGCGACAACATCCTCTGTTGTTTTCCTTAGCTTTACATAACATTTATTTATTTTTTTCGGATACTTTGTAAATTAAATGTATATAATAAAAAAATTTTTTTTAATTTTGGAGATTATTTGGCAGGATGTGATATTTTATGCCAATAGCATCTCTTAGATACAATTTTAAAATTTATATCATGTAAATCGAGACCTGTAGACCAAGACAATCACCAATGAGTGAGAGGAAACTTCACATTAAAGAGCAGCCATCAGCTTCAAATATTGTTATTCAAGCGATGTAGTAATCTGTATTTTGGTCACAAAACTTTAATGACTTCTTCATACCTATGACAAGGAACGAAAGTGCAATTTTCTACTCATCACCGAACGAAGGATGTATACGCTTGCAATATTAAGAAGGAAGCTTCAGAGATCCCACATTGCATATACACCCTTGATCAGCATTACATTTAGAATCGACTTAAGCATGTCCCTCTGTCTCTCTATCCATACCTCCGTCTGTCTAACGTCTATCGTAAATATTCTTGGCTTCAAAATTCGTAGAAAAATTGAAAGTTCTTGTGCGCAGGATTGTATTGAAAATTGATCAAATCGGTTCGAAAGCATACTCACACGTGCAACGTAAACTAAGAACGCGTCTGCCTTTAAGAAAAAAAAAAAGAAAAGGATTTTTTGCTTATTATTCATAAACCATAAAAGACAGATCAATAAAAATTTCCAAGAGCCCGTTATCCTCCACTAGTATCGATACAAAAAAAAAGGCAAAAACAAAATCTTTTCCTTTTCTTACTTAAATTAAAAGCTTACAAAATGATTTTCTTTACTGCCAAAAATTCCAAAAAATCAAGATAACGGTAAGTATTTAAAAATTCAGTACACACAATTACTTTATAATTATTTTCGAAGCTT
The DNA here is from genome assembly GCA_000671755.1 of Glossina brevipalpis. Lineage (NCBI taxonomy): Eukaryota > Metazoa > Arthropoda > Insecta > Diptera > Glossinidae > Glossina > Glossina brevipalpis. Next base: position 80,858 of record KK351145.1, read on the forward strand.
TCTATGTCACTTTAATATGTTTTTGCAATATCTTTAAATAAATATTTAACAGCAACTACTTTTTGTATTTTATTTAATAGATTTGTTCGTTTACGAAATCTGTTGACTTCAGGTACACATAGAAGCTTAGATACAGCCGTGGTTACATGAAGAGCATACACTTCGCCATTAAATGAAACGTAGAAATTTATTAAGAAAAAATTACTGAAATATATCGTATTCCCTAGATATACCATAATCTACTATACCGTCTTACATCTTACGAAAAGTAGATGCTCAATACAGGGAGTACAATTGTTCGCATTCTACATTCAACAGTGCTCATTTTCGCTGGTAATTGCTTTGGTATGGGATTTATTCTATAGGCGCAGTCCGTTTAAAGCCATAACGGAAAATATGTTTATACAACATTGCATTGTCATCGGGATGAAAAAGGTACGCAAAATTCCAACCTGATTCAGACATACGGAAGTGCCTGAAATAACGATTAACAGTTTATCTTCTGATATCTCTTGTTACGATCACCATTTTTGTATATGTAGAAAAACTGTTGGTACTAAACCACCAAAGATGGTGGTGGTGTAAAAAATGTCATTAAGTGATCGAAATATCAGATAACAGTTTCTTTTCTCACATACCTTATGCCTATCATCCTTATGTATATTAAATTCTTTACAGCATATGTATACAGATTGCTATCAATAGTTTAACGTGTGCACCAGCGGTGAAGCTTAATCCCACGGTGCGTCTAACCACACAACTATTTTTCGGCGAACGATAGTCGGCGTCCTTTCGGCTTTGGAACCATAGCAAAAGGGAGTCCGCAATTCTCGAGGTACCAGAGTATAGTTCAGAGTTTCTCTCTCATCAGAGAATATTTAAATCCAGCCGCCACATTACTCTCCGAAAAGCCGGGACAGCGGTCAGGTGGCAGGGCATTCTCTAAGTTTGTTCATGCTGTCAACACAGAGCTTCCTCATGTCGGTAACCTGATCCACGTGGACTTCATATTTTTCGTGTTTAGATTTTCTATATATCTCGGAAGCGAAACATAATTTTAAGGATTAATTTAAGGATTACCAGCAGCATCGTAGTGAACTCAGTTCAACTACTACCTCAAGCAGTTATAGATAACTTCTAGGCGTTCAGGTTTATTACGACCTGTCGGGAAGAGAAGTTCTCTAAATAGAAGCACAACCCCTAAACTTTCCTCCTACAATCCGAAAAATCACCGGACCTGTCTCGGTGGTAGTAACTTTAATCTTCTTTTATCCGCCAAGTTCATGCACGCTAATCCTTGACGGTTACAGCAGAGACCAAGAAGAGGTAGAAGATTCAGCATATTTACGTTCTTCCTGCTACAGAACGTAATTGACCCAACCAACATATATGTACAATAAAGTTGTTTGTTCATCGTAACTAAAGGGGGAGTACGAAACGAAATTCCAGCATAATTGAGTATCTAGGAGTGCAATGGGAAGTTTCCACACTGAAAAGAAAGCACAAATAAAAGCTTACAAAATAATGAAAAAAAAAATTAAGGTAAACCACAACAATAATTAAAATTGCCTGTTTTTGTTTATTACTCACACTTGACAGTCAGCAATCGCTGTTTGCAACAAATACGTATCTTCTTGCGTATACAGTAAAGTTTTCTCAATGTCACCCCAAAACTCATCATTATCTTTCAGATTTTTTTTCCTCACCTGTACATTAATAACAAGGTTATATGAGCTTTCATTAAGGATTAAGGTTTTTTTTTAATGAAATATTTTCTACATAAAAGTGTTGAACAACTCTCGTCAACTCTGCTATAAAAATCATTATTTTAAGATTTTTGCTGGACTTTCAGTTTAAATCGATTTAAGCGAATGCAATTCATAAGTCCACGGCTGTATCCCAAGAAGAGTGCGCCTGTGTGTGTGTATATAATCGTGGTCAAGATAAGCAAACAATTTATTTTTTCGTAGAAATGAAAAAGTAGTAAGAACTAAAAACGCATTATCGTTAGTTTATTCAGAGGGCATGCAATAAATGTGGTCGTATAAATGTAAATATTTATCTAACCATACAAACATACATATATTTATGTTTACATACGTGCATACAAATATTTACATGTGAGTATTTATATATATATATAGGTATACATATATATATATATATATATACATATATATATATATACATACATTTATATATGTGGGTACATCTAAACCATTTTTGTAAAACTCTGAAATATAGAAAAACTTTGCGAAAATTTAATATTGTGCTACTACTAGAGATTAAATTAATGAAACTAAGAGAAATTCTTTTAACCCTGTAGTTAGTATCGCACACATTGTCGGTCACACAGTGTTAAAAAGAAAACATATTTCTTAGGGGAAAACTTCACTTTTTATTTTACATTTCACATATAGTTTGCGATAAGAAAAACTAACGTGTTCTTGTCGCTTTCTTAAAGCAAAGCGTATGAAGAACAGAAAATTTTAAAAGTCATTGTATTAACAAAAACATTATCATTATTATTTCAAGGAAAGCACAAAGGACTTTATAAGGACTTTAAAAACTATAATCAACAGGAGAATGATATGTTTGTGTTCCAATATAATTCAAAAACTTTCACGACGATTTCATTCAATTGAAATTTAATTTTATTTAAATACCTTTAAAAGTACAACAAAAAAATCTCGTAAGATTATTCTTAACCAAATAAATTTCGCAATCGCGGATAAAGTCTGTGAATACGACTTCAATAAGAAATATATAATAATATAAAAAGGAAAGAAAAATCTAAAAAAAGTTAGCGGTTTGCCCGAGGGACAGTTAGCTTTATAACATTTATACAATCAAATGATGAATTGAACAAATGAACATTTTTATTGTACATCTTAAGGAGTAACTGGAGCGGGTTGTGAAGGTAGTTGGTATGGCACTGAGGTATTTTTATTGCTATTATTATTTGTATGAGCAATCCGTGCCGCAATCTAAAACGTTTAGTGCTCTTGCCCCTGCTCCTAAACCTCCAGCTTTCAGATTTTAATAAATCCCACCATCTTCCTAGATTTAAGGAATCCTACCGCATTTGGCATTACGAAATGTTCGCCGAAGACCTAGTATTTGATTCTCCAGCTTGCCTCACATTCACACAGTAAGTGAGAGGATGTTCGCGTTGTTTTTCAGGCGATACCTGAGGTTGTAATAACCCGCGACGATCCTCATAGGTCGCTCCTATGTATTTCCAGTAGCGAGAGACTTGCTTGCCACTGTCCTGCACTATGCTTCCAGTGATTAGTCGACTTTTTTTTTGTAATATGGCTTCTTGATACGCCAAAAAAAGATGTGATACTGAGGTAAATAAATTGCTTCAGAATAATTCTTGAATGTACATAAAACGTTAAAAGAGATCCCCTGAAGAGGAAGTAGAGAAGAAGAGGAAATTAAACCTTTAATCAACTTTGGCGTAAGCACTGCACCTAACACTTCCCGCCATATTTCAAGTGTGGTTATGTCAATAAGGTGTAACATAATTCAATTATTGCTAGCAACAGCCACCGTATTTACACCTAAATATAGAGATTCCAGTAAGCATATGTGTGTTTTGATATCATGTTTTCCATATCAATTAAGTCATTAAGAAGCGTTCTAAACTGGAATAAAGCTTAAAGCTTAGCAATAGCGATATATAGTTGTCAGAAATTGCCACTCCTCATGACTTCTTAACAAAAAAATTGCAAATCGCAATACAAAGCTGAATCTTGTGTGTTCCTAAATCATCAATATTTCAAAGATATCCATCAAATCAGAGAACTATAATAACCACAAAAAGTACTTTGAAGCTAATAACAAAATTTCTGGTCATGTTTTCCATCAGCTTCTGTGCTAACATTAACCGGAACCTTTCCTACAGAAGGAAAAAAAAAGTTTTTTTCAAGCTAAATTCTGTAGTATATTCACATTATTATCTCGTGTCCGTTTTGGAGTGAACAGTTGTGTCTTCTGCAACCATTTTCTTCCAAATTCCCTATTAAGAACATCTCTTGGAATCCTTTGTAAATATTGCATATGTTCACGCCTCGTTCAAAAGGAAAGCCACCGATAAAATTAGTCTCTACATCCTTGGCTTTCATTACGTGCTTGAAATTGTCAACCGTTTGTTTTATTCTCTTTTCTGCCGAATTAAAACTCAACGTCAGATGGAAAGGTCTTTTACTACTTACCCAGTACCCAGTGTCACTCTCGGTGCCTCCGCTGACAATTAATTATATTATTATTACTATGAAATCTCCTCATTTCTCAGTTGGAAATTCATCCATCCCCCGGCTGGATTACATCAAAGAGTTGGGCTCAGCTTTTTTGTAATTATTACTCTTAACACTCTTAACGTTGTGGAGAGCAACGCTGTTTTCTCCATCACATCATGCATCTCTAAGTATGTTAAGCCTTTAATTGTAATTATTATTATTATCTTAAAAATATTATACAAATTCTTCTGGTCAATGCTAATGCTATTTTGCAATCACGAAATCTTGAAAATTAATTAAAGTTTCTCGATTATTTATTTATATTATATTTATATAAGTTTGTATATTTTTATCATCACAGTTAAAACCAACTTTTTCTAAACATTTAAAAAAAATGTCAATAGCAGTAGCAGCAGAACAAAGATCTGTTGTACCGTTCCTCTCCTCCAATTGGGCATAAAAAAATTTAAAAAAAGTATTCTTTTGAAAAAAATATTATTTTAGTAATATTAATACTAAAAAAAAATAATCGATTTTAGTTAAAAAATTTTTCATTTCTGTTAAGACCAAAAGCGTTTATTTGTTTTGTCCCACGTGTTCATTCTGTTTATGCCTAGATTAATTTAAGATTAAAATATATATGCTGACAGCGGACTGCTATCTACACTTAATAATTGGGAACTTAGGCACATTTTTATTCGAAGAAAACCCAGCTAACTTCGAATAAGAATCTTGGAAATGAAAATATGATTCGAAATTAATTTAAGAAGGGACAAGAAGAGGACTTCGTCTAAACTTTTTGGTAGTGACCGCCACAAGAATAGGATGTAATAAGTAAATTGCTTTATGGATTTATTTATGGAGGATGCGGTAGGCAAATCATGAGGCGGTTAGAAGACGCATGGCTGTAATTAGGCTTAAGATTAGAGCATAAGGTATGAATATAGAAAAGAAAAGTTTAGAACTGTAATGTGAAGCCTAAAGAAAGCATTTTATTCCTTAGAATCTTAATTCGATCACATTTTCTTTTGTGGGGCATCTGGACATAAACCGACGGTACACTGATCTGGGACTTAAATTCTCTTTATGGAGGATGCGGCAGGCAAATCATGAGGCGATTAGAAGACGCATGGCTGTAACTAGGCTTAAGATTAGAGCATAATGTAGGAATATATAAAAGAAAAGTTTAGAACTGTAATGTGAAGCCTAAAGAAAACAATTTATTCCTTAGAATTCGACCACATTTGGTCTTTTTGGCGGCATCTGGACATAAACCGACGGTACACTGATCTGGGACTTAGATTGAGAACATCTTTTTCCGAAAGGGAAAAATCTGTTCTTTGCACTTTTCTCAAAAAGCCTTTCCAATATCGTTTAGATCAATCTACGTATTTAATTAGAAAATGTTCTTAGTAACTACATTTGAAATATAAAATTAATCTATTGAGACTGGACAATGCTAGGGATATTAAGGTAGAGAACTCTTTTGCATCTTTGCCTGGACAATGCTAAGGATATTAAGGTCGAGAACTCTTTTACATCTTTGCCTCTATTTAGAGCTAATAAAATTTTGATTTTCTGATAAATCTAAAACCGTGAAACTCTTGAAATTAATAATAAAAAAAAAAAAAATTAATGAATTCTCTGCAACAAGATTTATATTAATTAACATTACGCATTGTATAAGAGGGACGGGCACAAAATTAAAACTGATTTTGTATTTTCATATGGTAATAGGAAGAGAAACATAGCTGTGAGATGAAAACACAAATATTTATTGTTGTGTTTGTTTTTTTGATTTATTTATTAATTTTTCGAATAATTTTTTCTTTTATATATATGTGATCATATAAAAAATAGCAATTTATCTACGTCTCATTAATAATGGAACATATGCTTGATTACAAGTTTTTAAAACAATCAAATACAATACAATTGCAATGTTGATTTGGCAAAAGCTCATCATATATCATTAGTCTTTCAAAAAGTTTTAAGATAAAAATCGTGGCAGGAATCATCAATAATTGCCTGGATTTTATACAACATAATGATTAGTTTGTTATCCGTAGGGGATATATTAACGCGTTCAAATCTTTGTATTACATTGAAATACACATAACCGGACTCATAACTTATCTAGCTTTTTTTTTTCTTTTCGCTTGAAAACAATGTGTTCGTATATTGAGATAGCGATAAATCATTAAACTTTTATTCAGAACAGAACTTAGTGTTCGAAGTTAGTTAATTCTGTTCAATAACTTACAAAAATAGTGAAAATCTCTGAAAGTAAGAGTAAGAGTGCACTACGGCGGAAGTAATATTATATTTTCATTATACATTACATGAAAACGTTATGTCAAAGGAAAAAGTATTTGAAATTAAATTATAGTCCATTATATGGGAGTGATTAAGGAATGAAAATTCATTAATTTAATCAAAGTCAATAAATAAGTGTTGAGTATTAAGGTATTCGATATTCGGTGTAAACATGTAAAATTTTCTTCTCTTTATAAATAATTCCCTTATAAATAAATAATAATAATAATAATAGTCATTTTTTTTTTTTTTTTAATATTTCTTCTTTACGTCTGTGGATAGATGATAAGTTTTTTAACGAATACAAATTATACGCTAAGAAAACAATTCTCTTACAATTTACGTTTTTTTTTTTTTATAACAAAAAAAAAAGCATTTTTAAAATCTAAACATCAATGCTAAGACCATTTATTTTCTTCGTATACTATTTAATAATTGATTAGCGCTGAGTTATGAGTTTATAAGTCTGTGCAATACAATTCATGCATTCTTCGTTTCGACTACGATTATTGGTTTACATAATTGTTAACCTTTAACCGAACTTAAATCAGTTAAAACTTTTAGACAGATTAAATTCAATTTAACAAGAGAATACAAGAAATGGTTATAGGTTGGATGTTAATACTCTTAAGGTGAAGTTCGTGATTGAAAACAATATATAATAAATTTATACAATTTAGTAGAGTTTGTTTTTTTTTTCTTTCTTTATTTAATAATTTTTAAATATATATTACGTCTGCCAATTTCTGACTTAAATGTACGCTTATATAGCTTTTTTTTTTTATCTCACCTATCATTTACTTTATTTATAAACTTAAAACTTTTTTTTTAAAAAGGACAATGATGCGAAAAAACTTGAACGTGTTTTCTCACCTTATTTTTATATTTTTTTTTTTTTTTTTTTGTATCATTTTCTTTTCTATGTACTTGCACTTAAATCCTTGCGTCAAATAAGTGTCAATTAGATTCAATTTACCGCTATAATGTAATCCAGCACTGTTGTCCGCCGTTTTAACAGACTTTATATGAGAAACCAATAATATATATGTTCACTTTACCATTACGGAAAAATGTTTGGGCACGTAGTACTTACTTTGCTTGGGAATTTTGTTGTCAGATGTAATGAATTTTTAAAATACTGACGCAGAAAATGACACCCATTGCTAAAGAAAGGAGTATTGAATGAAAAATTAATCGAATTTAAGAAATGAAAATTATTTTTTTTTTTTTGTTCTCCTTTTTTTATTTATTATTGAAAGATAGTTTTTGCATTTGTCTGACACTGGACACTGAAATTAACAAATCTTTAATATACGTTCAGTTGAGATTTGTTTCCTTCTCTGGCTTTGAAAGCTGCTAATGATGGACACAAATGATATTTGCAAAACGAACTTCACTTATATACGAGCTATACATTCGATTGAAGATAAGATTGAAGCATCTCTTTAGAAATAACATTTTTCTAGTACAAAAAAAAAAAAAAAAAAAAATCCGGTGTAGTTACCCAAAGCATTGTGCTAACCTAAAACCAGTTGAATCTTTTGTTAAACCATCATTTTCCGATTGCTTTTGTTATTCATTTAGTTCCTTTAAATCCACGCATTTTCCAATTAAGGGATTGGTTTTCGCAATCCTTGTGCTCATTGTTAATCTGTCATTGAAGGAAACCCATTCTTATTCAATTTCGTAAGTAAGTAAATAAGACAAACTGAACATATAAGAATATCATATATATCTCAAACTATTTTGGTGAATTAAAGACACCTTAATAGATCATTTAAGAACACTTTTAGAAAGAGTCCTGAGAAAAATATTGTTTGAAATCAATATTGATATCAATGCTCCATATTGCGCAATGATTTTATTACGGCTGATTGCAGTGATCTCGAGCGTACCTGGCATCTAGAAGAAAAGAGTGATTTTTTATTTTAAAAAATAAAAAAAACTATATTCACCTATCTTGTATACTCACCACCTGTATCTTAAAAAAACGGTCGAAAAAGTTAAATTTGAATACTAAATTGGAAAAACATTAAATGAGAGTGACAAATTTTTTCATTTTTATTGAATACTGTGGAAAATTTTATCGTGCAGCGTATGATTAATGAGCAAGACACCGAAAAATCAGAACTGTTACCAGTTGAGTTTATATTCCAGGCTTGTCTATTGATCGGCTTGGCCCATTTTCAATACCAACGTACCTGCAAGAATTTCCAAAAACTTCCGAAACTTTTGCTAAATTTGAAATTGTGACATCTTCATTTTTGCGGCCAAGGGAATGCTTACCACGGCCGGGCAGACGGAGGGACAAGCAGACGGACATATTTAAATCGATTTGAAATTTAATGCTAATCAAACATATATACACTCGTTATGGGATATCAGAAGTTTGTTCCCTTGTGTCGCAAGCAAAATGGCAAAATTAATATATTTCCACCCTTGAGGGGGTATAAACAAAGGTCAAAGTTATTCACCAAAATATCTTTCTTTAACTTTGTACCAAATAGACTAACGTTTAGGCCATGAATTTTCCGTAAGGTATACTTTATTTAATTTGATTACATTTTTTCACATATATATACGGAACTTTTCCACCATAACTGAATGTATTTTTATTTTTAATAATTTATATTGGAAAATACTTGAAATATTTGTGTTACATTATTGAAAAATAAAGAATGTTCCCTGGTCTAAGTTTTTAATGAAAAAATACACATTAATATAACTAAATTCAAAAACTATTTACATTTACTCTTTCCTTAAAGCAAAGTTTGTTTCTTGCAGACCTACATGTTGTGCCTGCTCTTGCTACCTGTGGCAGATGTTTTAATTTATCTTCAAGATTCTTAACTTTGCATTTGAATAAAATTAATTTTACAAATGAGTACATAGAAGTTTATTATAAATTTATATTACTTTTTTTTCTTCTTTGCATTAGCCCATTTGCCAAAATTAATTATTTAATGATTTTGAACGTCTATGCCTGACTTTTGACGACGTTGTTGAAAACACCCCAATAAACGTATAATTATAGTTTTTTGTCCTTTATTAGAGTAAGTATCACTTTTATTTTGCTCTATGGGCATCAACTCCAAACAAATATGAGCATTTTGGATTAATACTGAAACCGTAAGAGTTCTAACAGAAAAACTAAAAAATAATGGATGGATTTGATGAAATCCATTCTTACTTCAATTAAGGGTCTCTAAATCGTATGCAAACTGTGATGTATATTTCTCAGTGTTTTGGAAGCAGCAAAAAATCTATAGCCCTTCGACAATACTAATATATAAATGCACACCAATTATGCTATGGGGAAGGCAGAGATATTCTGATTGAGAGCTTTAATAGGCGTACGAAAATACCCAACATTAAAAAACGAAATGAGGCAAACAAGTTTTTGTTACGTAATTTTGTCTTACTTGGCTATATCTGTTTTACAAGCGAACTTAAAATTGAAGCCTTGCAATGCTAAAAAAACTTGAAAAGCAGTTTTAGAGCAAAAAAATCAGTGACATTGTTACTACGTTTCTCTTAATATTGAATAAAGTGTAGTGTCGCGCCTTGACAGGTACGAGCAATAACATAGATTCTGATCGATATATCGATGATACAGTAATATATAGCGAATTTTTTCAGAACTTTAGCTTATTTTTGAAAGCTCAAATACTTTCAATTAAATTTAAAAATTTCGGAAAGTTTTTAATTTTTAAAAAATCTTAAACCATTAATTTGGAGAAACGCTATAAACTTTTTTTTTAAGTTGAAATTTTCAATAGCTTTCTTTCTTTATCAGCATCTGTTAAAGTAAAAAAAGGAAAATATATATAAAAAAATAAATTGAAATATTCAAATTATTTTCAATATTTTTTTGATTTTTCAGTTTACTACTGGCAGATTACACTAATGTGTAAATTTAATCTTTAACTCAAAGCTAAAACCTAAATCATAATTTGTACGATAATGAAATGCTTTAGAAACTGGGATCCGAACTATGTACAGTTAGTGTGAGCTTTGGCTGCAAAGTCTGCATTCCGGACTGAACTTAGTCACCATTAAAGAAGTCAGAACCAAAAAGACGATCCTTATAAAATAGCCCACATTGATTATATTAGATCTCTAACGGATATTTTGTGTAAATCAGGAAATGAACTCCTTAATTTAAGATTTCAAGGAAATAAGTTTATTATAATCTATTATGGCTGATAATAAATATACGTTTAGCATTTTCTATTTTATTTAACTTTTCCATTTAATATTTCTAAAACGAAAATTATAGTAAAAATATAAACGATTATAAAATGAAAATTTCACCCTTAACCCCCTTATATCATTCAGGTATATCGACTGCCTTCCTAAGAAGCGAGAAAACAGAAAAACCCTATTTTATGGCAATACCCATACGTTTGCCATTTTCGACAAATTCTTCTAGCTCGTTCAATTGATATTTAAGTCTCGTAATTCTGTGAACAAAAGTTTACGTGATATGGTTGCACACATAAAGATTCGCACTTGATACTTGTTGATACGTAACCATATATGATTCGTTCACCAACGCTGTCATTTCTTGCATTATTTGGCTCATTCTCGCCTTGTGATGATATGTTCGAGATAATTTTTAAAGAATAACGAAGAAAAGGAAATCTTTTCATGTTCATGATTGCCTTACAATAAAGAAAATATATTAACATTCAACGTCTTATGGTGGCAGTGGCTTTTATTCTTACTCATGCAATGGCCATCTTCTATGATAGTGTAATGACAGCGTATATCACAGTTAAATGACTTCAAATGATGTGTGCTACCGTATCCAGGCGAACGGCTATGAATAATAATTGAATACATGGGTATATGTGCTTTTTTTTCTGACATGTACATATTGGTTAAAAATGCTATAGTTAAAACTCCATAGAAAGGTACTGAAAAGGTTGCCGTCGGCATTACAACCAACCACTTAGCATATGCGAAGTTAAAATGCCAACGGTTCATTTTGGAGAGACAATAGCATTTGACCGAATTCGCAAGTTAAACGAAATATATGTGTTAATAGCCTTTACTTCTACTAGTTCTACTACTACTACTACTGTCATAGATAGATTGTAATTTCTGAGTACCACATTAGACTAGAAATTACAAAATTCAAATGTTTGTTTATTTTTCTTTAAATAATTTATCGGATTACTGCTTAAATATAAGTAAAGGTAAATTATGAAAAGCATAAGGCGCACTGAAGTAAAACGCGTAAAAACGATTTATTTATATCCATCCCCGAAATTGATACTATCAAAAGAACGTGTACTAGGCCCTAGATGGCATCAAATATTAAGAAAGCTGCCTATCCACTCATGATTTGAGTTCTTTAAATGACAGCAATTTGGCATTCAAGCAGACAATGTATTTGCACTTCATATTGAACTGAACTAAAACATAATAAAATATAAACAATATATTAGACAATAATATAATAATAATATCATATATAATATAATATATAATAATATAAAATATAATAATATAATGTTTAATATAATATCTATAATTTTCGTTGCAAGTTTCAAATAAACACCTGGACCTTCCAATTTTTCAGGATCGCGACAATAAGGATTATTGATCAAAAAATCCTCCCTATCTTATCCAGATGTCCTTCATTTCTTTATTAGAAGGTTTGTTAACATAATTTTCAAAGACGGCTTATGGAGCCGGATATCACCGACACTATCACAAGTAACAATTCCTGCGTTTAGTTTTGATGTGAGTACTTACTGTGAATGTTGATCTAAGCACTGTAATACTTCAGTGAACGAGTTCAATAATCCCATTACAGGTGTATCCACCATTTCGAGGGACCAAAATACATATCACAAGGTATATCTCAAAATTTCTCCGTAATAAGAGTGTTGTTTTACTTAGTATCCCACAACCATCACGACATTCGCCGAAATGCCATACCCAGCGTTCAAGCAAGACGCATTCTACAGGCAATGTATTGTGCAATATTTACAATCTGATCCCCGTGGATTTGGTTAAGCCTTTGGATATCCTATACATCCCAGAAGGCCAATCCAATTATCTTATCTCTTGGATTAAACGTACTTTGTACCAGACACACTCCACTATTCGACACTGCTTTAACGAACTTGGTGAACTGCTGGAGCAATGACATGATTCCTTTGCGTTAAAGAATCTAGAGAAGAGACTCTCCTCCGAAGCAGGCACCTCGCCCAAAACACTTTCCTCCCTCCTACAATATTCGAGAACAGGTCGCCGGGCATCGACAGTTAAAGTTAGGACAATTAAGGAGACTGACTCTTTATGATGGGAAACTAGCCACAGCCGTGTTGCTTAGAAAAACCACGCAGAGTTGAGTGCTCGGTACATTTCTGAAACTGATACTACGCACGAATGTGTTTTTTTACGACCCAATACGTTTTTTTTCTTTTTTTTTTTGGCAACTTTGGTGTCAACCGTCAAATAATTTAGATTATCTTCAAATTTAAACTAATAGCAACAAATTTTAGGCCAAAAGCTAGCGATTTTTGGCAGATAGTCCCCAATTCATGTACATATGCTTGAGAAATATGGAATAATTTCATTATATACTTTACAATTTGAATAAAAAAATGAAATTTTCAAAATATTTTTTCAATAAATTTCAAATTTTCACAAATATCGATCTAAAATTTCCTATAAGTGCTTATAAGGAATATTACCATCACATTAGTGCTTCGCGAGCTTTTCATCCATCTACAATCATATATCGAAATATATGTATATATTGACTTTAGGTGCAAGAATCACCTTAAGATAAAATTGTCAAAAATGCTTCATTTCAATTTTTATTTATGTCACTCTCCACCCTTTCCTCTATATGGTAATTGTGGCGATGGAAATAAGAATTATTGTTATAAACTTATTCAAGCCTTTGTGCTTATACAATAGAGATTAAGTAAAATGTGTAATGGGACACGAATAGAACGATGTTTGCTCTTATATTTTATATTTCATAATTTTTTATCTAAAATGATTTGGAAAATGATGAGCAGAATTCATCTTTTTCGGAAGAAATTGTACGACGGTTCGTTTTGAGTGTCCAAAATATAGCTCAAGATATTACCAACGTATTGCTCACGTCTTGAGATATCTGGCTAAGAGTCAATTGAATGTTTTCAAGGATCAATTTCTTAATTTTATTAATATTTTTGAGTCTTTTAGTCCCTAAAATTTTATCTAAACTTAGTTCAGAAACAGCCAAATTACAGGCTCGAATTAATACATATTATTGTATTACCTATATCTAATTATTTATGAATTATCTTTAAATCTCGGATTGATAGACTTATCTTTTACTTTAAAAAAAAGAATCCAACTCCATTTTGTGAAACCATTTAAGTCTGTTCGTCATTGTTTTACTTAAACTTAAATATCTTTAACACATCTCTGTGATAGTATTTTTCATTCATATATGTGTTTATAGATATATATAGATATATGTATGTATGTATGTATGTATGTATGTATTTATAAAGTATAAAGTAAGCAATTTTTTTTGAGGATTACAATGTGCGTAATCGTTGTGTGTGAAATAATTCAGGCCGTCGATTAGAAAACTAAAAATTCTGCAAAGAAATAGAAACGGTAGCAATAAAATGATTGTTTGTGTTTATTTTATTATTTATACATACATTCATTATGTCAATTACGGAGATTTTTAATTGTCTTGTTAGTCGTTTTCATTGTGTATTTGTTGTTTTGTTATTCTTACTTTTGTATTTGTTGACATTGTGTTCGCTTTTCATACGTCCACTGGCTACATACATATTTATTTTGTTTGCACTTCTTTATAGTTATTTATTTATTTATGTCGTTGTTTTTCTTCTTATTATTATTGCTTTTTTTATATATATATTAAAATGTCGTTTCTATACACTCTCTTTCATATCCTTTGCAACAATAATTTCAACACAAGAAAATAGGTAGGAAAACAAGAGAGAATTTGATTTCATACACCGTATATTGTCGTATACTCTCTACGAAATGTGCGATAAATTCGATATGAAAAATATACGTTAAATTCTGAATGTATAATAATTTATACGACATATGATATCAAAATAACACATAAATAGTAAAATTTTATATAGATTTATAAGATTTTGTACTGTATTTTATAAAAAAAAAAAAAACCCACTATGCGCAAATCAAGCAGATGTTCCCTCCCGAGTATCAGTTGATGTGTGGCAACAATCTACAGGTCAATCTACTGGCCAATATTGAGGTTTCATTTGTTTACCCGCCAAAACTTTTACCTTGACTGATTAAATAAGCAAATTATACTCATTTACCTTGAAAAAGATATAAAATAAATACAAAAATAAATTACGATGTTCTATGATACTGAATAGGCGTGGCCAATTTTTTTCATTTTTATACAAATTATAAAGAGCAGAATTTATGCAAATTAATGCCAGGTATTAGCTCGTCGGTTGACTTTGATCTATGCCATACTCTCATTGTTCCGCCAATGGATAACTTGACGGTTTTCCTAAGCGTTATGTGCGATGCTTTATTCATATTACTTCTTATATATATATATAAATAAACTGCATAGTTGTATAATTTGGTTAAGATTAAAAATCGTGTTGAATACGTAAAAAACAACCATTTATATTTCGCTAAAGTCTATTGAACCGAATTGATATTAAATCGTTTCGTTCCCTGCTTGCGGGAAATCTCTTTGGATAAAAAGTTTAATCAAATGCAGTTACTTTCGCGGTTATGTTGGTATATGGAGGACAGCAGTTTATGGTTACACTGTAAACTAAGCTCGTCTTCTGCTGGATCAAATAACGACAAAGAGCAAACGGAAGAAGAAAATTGCTATTTTCTTCACACTTAGGTTCCTGTGATTAGTGTTGCCAACTTTCGAATTTCAAATGCGTTAAAACTTCTTTTCTACAGCATTCCTTGTAATTACTTTAAAGAAACTGAAACACTTATAGGATGATATGTTACGTGTCCCAGGTTTTTTGCCACTAGATGATGTTGATACCACCTCACCTGATTATTTCAAAGGAACATTTCTTGTGAAGATAGTTTTCTAATTCTTTGCTCGTGTAAAAAATTATATTGATTTGAAAATTAGTAAAATATCTGAAAACATACTTGTGTTGTATGATGTTTTATCTACTATCAAAAACGCGAAAATGAAATGTACGATGAGAACGCTGTAAGTGAACGAGGGATCCAGAAGTAGTTTGCTCGATTCTGTTCTGAAAATTTTGATGTCAAAGATGTATCTCCCATAGTTGGCCAATCACAGAAAAAATTGATGAAAATTTAGAAATGGTGGAATAGAATCGCTACGCAAGCTGTCAGAAAATAGCAAAGGCACTCAGCATCAACCATGCGATAGTTGGGTATCATTTAAAAAGAGCAGGCTGCAGAAAGTAGCTCAAAAATGTGCCAAAAAAAGCGGGAAGACATTACAAATAAGACCAAAACTAATTGGTAATTTTGGTCCTCACACAAGGTACAGTACTAAGATTACAGGAGAATAGAATACAGATTCAGGAAGTTCATATCGTTGTATCCGTTTGTTTTTATAAAAAATGAACAAAAAACAGAAAAAATCCGAAAACAGATGTGATTCCAATCTATATTGTGCTATAGATGTATGCTCACATTGATTTATCCCATTTTCAATATCTGTAGACAAAAATTTGTTTTTGCCAACATTTAAATTGTAAACAGTATCTTAACTTTTACTTCTCGCAACTATATAAACGGCCACATGGACAATAAACATGCTTGGATCGATTCAGAATTTTTGAAAACATATCCTTTATAGAGTCTCTGAAGCTTCCTTCTGAATGCTGCAAATGTTTTAACAAAATGAATATAACCCCGCACTTCGGTGGTGGTGAGTATAAAAACGCAAACAAATATGATGCGGTTCATAAACATGCTTTTCAACTTAAACAATGACTTATAAAGTATTACCTACCGAGCTACATAAAAAAATAGTAGATATGAAGTATACATGCGATATATACGATAATCAGAATACGACATTCTATATATATATAGTAAAACTATGAATCAAAGTACATGGTTATCGAACATTTGTTATATTGTAAGGACATATTTAAAATTTGTTATTACTGGTTCTCACTAAATAGGAACCTTTTATTTTGTCTGTCTCTCTCTCTCTCTCTCTCTCTCTCTCTCTCTCTCTCTCTCTCTCTCTCTCCCTGTTGTTTCATCATTCGTTCTTCTTTTCTCTTACTAGTTTATTTGGTTAAATCTTAAAAATGGAAGACCCAATTAATGAAACATTGGAATTTTTCCCAAATACAATCCATTTATCGATTTTGCTTCAGTGTTTCTCGATCATAAAAAATATGACAAATTTTGAGGTATCAAGACTTGGATAATCACCAAGAAAAGGTAAGGATTTTATTGCTTTTTATCTTAATGACAAATTTATAAACTCCTTAATTTGCTTTAGACTTCACTTGGACAATTTGATCTAGATAGAAAAAGTACCAGTATAGGAACCTTTCAGCTGAAGACGTCGTAAGAGCAAACCGTACTTTTCTTTTGCTTAATCTAGATCATAATATTATTACTTAATCCTAGGAAATACCCATACAAATAAGACATGTATTTGAAAAAAAAAATCGTTTTTGAAGAAATTGTGGATCGTTGCTCCGATGATGAAAAATTGAAAGCATTGAAAATAACAACTTTGATGATTTCTTTTTTCGCCACATGAAGTCCGATGTAGACACGGAAGAGATGGAAAACGAAATGAATATGCAAGACGCTTCAATCCTATATAAGACGCGATCAGATTTTACCAGTAGTGAGGATTGTACAAAATCCGATGTAAGAGAATTTACCACTGTAGTAAATAATGAGATTGCTCCTCAAAAAAAAAAAAAAAAAAAAAAAAAAACATTGGATAAGATAGACAGAAATAACCTTAAGTAACTTATGGCAAATATATATGATCGTTTTATTATATATATATATATATATTTATTAAGGTTCGTCCTGGTATTTGCAATCAACTTGTAATAAACACCAATATATACACGGTAAGACGTCATTCCAAACTCAAGTCATTCCAAAACTAAACCGAATACCGAATAAAATGTTATTTTTAAAATTTCGAAATCTATTTGTTGTTAGCAAAAAGGTTTATAACACATGCTTGATAATTAATTTGATGTCTCTACAAATCTGATACAATTCTGAACAAAATTTGTTTTATTTTAATTTAAAATGTTTCCAACTACTCTATGTGAAAGTGAACTGAATACAAAAAACTAAAGTTCACCAAGGTTGCGTAAACTAGTATAGACAACAAAAATTACTTTCACATCTATGTTTACAATAGTATTAGATATGTAACATAAGACATGTTATATGATAATTCTTATCCACAACAATACTAACTTTTTATTCAGGAAGATTTCGTAATTTTTTCGTACTCTTGTCCTACAAATATATAGGATGTAGGATTCATCCACCGATTGGGCGCTAGATGTGCATGAAGCAATCAAGTTTAAAAACGAAATTATTCCGATAATAACTTTCATTTGTATGGTTAGATAAACTACAAAGCTGTCGCTTCAAAATGATTTAGACTGACTTTTTGACTTAAAATAAATGCTACAAATATGAACGAAGTTTATTTTCATTAGGACGTCAGTATACGGAAGCTACATAGCTCGTGAAGCAATTGTTCTACTTGCTACTGATTAATTTATATAAAAAGTACTTCTTTTTGAAAGAGTATTCATACTTGCAATGCAATTTCGATATTATTAATGAGAATTTTTACAAAATGATAAACGAAATGTGTTCTCTACTTTAATTTAAAACATCTATGAAATAATAGAGTTTTTAGAAATTTATGTACATTTATCAACTTTTGTATGTAACTTCATACAATAATGCATAAATGCAGATATGATTTTCTTTTTCTTGAATATAAAATCACAAAATATTTTTCATTTTTAAGCAGTTATTGCAAATTGCCAAACATCTTACTTGATGATCTATCCTTGACCTGTATGAGATGTCAAACTATATATATGTCAGTGAAGAACGTCATTGCTAGGTCATCAATTTTCAAGCGTTGTGTGTGTAAATAATGGTAAACGAATAGATACCAAATTTCGGCATTCATTACATTGTAAATAGCATTCAGTATGGCTATCAATACCAATTGTTAGAAGAAAATTCCGAAACATACTAATTTGTTTGTTCGTTCTGACAACATGCGAAAAATAGTCATTCTATGAAATTTCAAAATTTGCTATTTCACTAAAGAATATTTGACACAACACAAATATTTGTATCAAGTGCGGCAATAGCTGTCGAGAAATGTCAATTATCCGAAAAAAAAAAAAAAAAAAAACGCTTGTAAGCGTAACGTACAGCATTAGCAAAAGCATTGATGTGTAGTATCAACAAAATTAGTTTTTATTATTCGAAGAGCATGCATATCATTAACAATTGTCTAAAGAGTAGTTATTTATTGCAGTAAAAACGTATCATAAGCATCATAAGTAATCTTTCTTTGAATCGAAAGGGAAAATTACGAAAAATTAATTGAAAAGCTTCCGGATGAAACGAAGAAGAATTTTCTAAAAATATTATTTTTATTGAAAATAAAAACAAATTCTTGAATTTCTTTCTAAATTTACGATTAAAGATAGAATATTAAATGCCATTCTTTGTTTGCATAATGATTAGCCGCTGGTCCAATCTAACGTACACTGAGAGTGCATTCATTCAAGCATTCATTTCATTTCATTACAATGCTTTTCACTGATTTCGTTTTGATTTTCATAGCTAATAACGAGGCTAGAGTTGAGTACCCCGTCATCAACATCATCATCATCATCATCATCATCGTCATCATTATCCGCCGTAAAATGCAATCATTGTGAATGCGGACATAATTGATTAGTAATATGAGCAAAATACAATGAATAAAAATCTAAGAGTTATACAGAAAGAAAGTCATATAAACATCAAACAGACATCTGTCCATTTTGTTTACATATATAAAAGGAGATAGAAAAGCTTCCCTTTAGCAGCCAAGTATCTTGAAATCATAACGAAATGAATAAAACCCTTAAGGATGAACTCTTTTTACGTAAATGTTTGTTATTAATAAACGAATAACGATAACAATGAAAAAGAAAATCTGTAATGATTATGAATATATATTCGCCCATTGACGAACCCTAGATTTCTATCAGTCAATTGCAAATGGGAAAAAATTCTTTAAGATTTTTAAGAATTTTCGAAGGATAAAAAAAAATTATTTTTATTCAAAATATTTTTTTTTTAATCTAATAAAAGAATTCAATTATTTTTAAGTACATAAAAGAAGAAAATTTAAACAATACTTTATAATATTTTTATTCAAAAATTTTGGAAAATCGTAAAGCATTCTCAGGTTTCATTCCCGTAGAAACCGGAAAAAAGTATTCACGCAGTGAATAGAATAATTCTCGTAATAGATGGATCTGAAATGTAAAATAAACGAATAAGGAAATTATATATTCGGCTCTGCCGTCTTTTTTTTTTCTATATTCAAATGCGAATCACAAAAGACGTGATTTCAGAAATAAAACCTTTATGTAGTAATTATTGACGACTTATTTAATTTTTCAAGTTTCGAAATATTTTCTCAAAGTATGAAAATATTCTTTTTAATAATAAAATTAAACAGCACTTGTTTGACTTACCACTATTTCCAGTTACAGATAACTACTATTAGTAGAAGTAATCGATGCGAAATTTTGAACCTTTTCTATATGAAAGATCTTTTCTTTTGTTTTTGTGAGGTTAGCAATCCCAAGCAATATATTAATATCTCTGTTCATTGTGCTGCTTTTTTGGATGACATTTTGACGCGAAAGCGCACATGTCCATATACACTTACTTAAACATAAAGAAAAAAAAAAATTCTTTCTTTTTTTTTGCAAAATCACCTAACAATGTAAATGAGAAAAACTCTTTGTATTCAGTTAGCCTCTTGACACACTGGAAAAATCTAGCAGTCATTCGAGTGTTACACTCAAAAAATATAAAAAATGACTAAAAGGAAAAAAAGAAAAAAAAAAAAAAAAAAAAAAAAAAAAAGTTGCCGGGAAAAAAAAAAAAAAAAAAAAAAAAAAAATTCTTTCTTTTTTTTTGCAAAATCACCTAACAATGTAAATGAGAAAAACTCTTTGTATTCAGTTAGCCTCTTGACACACTGGAAAAATCTAGCAGTCATTCGAGTGTTACACTCAAAAAATATAAAAAATGACTAAAAGGAAAA
>KK351145.1:101774-130566 GCA_000671755.1 Glossina brevipalpis
AAAAAAAAAAAAAAAAAAAAAAAAAAAAAAAAAAAAAGAACAGTTGCCAGGAATAAAGAATAATAAGAAAACACGAAGATTGTGAACAAAGCGGCAACAAAAACCTTGTTTTTCTTGAACTTTTACGATTCCCAAGATACATCAGAACTCTTTACTATATATGCAACTGTGCAACTTATCACATACAAAATAAACAAACATAATAATGCACAGAAATGCGAGAAAAGATAGTAGAAAAATTGAGAGGATAGCAATACGAAAATAGTTAAAAAATAAGAAAATAAATAAATAAATAAATAGATAAATGACTTAAGCACACACTACCGGTATTTTTAGTTTCTTATTCGTTCGTTTGTTTCTTTTTGAAAATATGTATTTGAAATAAAAATTGCATACAAACATTCTGAAATCATTCCGTAATGGCAACAAATGACTTTTTGAACATTTGTGTTCCATTTTTCTTTTCCTTTCCTCTTTTTTTTTGTTTTTTCTCTTCATTTTTATTGCTTTTTTAGTATCGTTATAAAATTTCCATTGTTCTTAAAATATTTGTTGTTATTATTGCTATATACAGATTTTTTCTTTTATTTTTTTTTTATTTTTTTTTTTTTTTTTTTTATAGTCCTGTGTATGTACATTGCTGGCTGGTGCTTTCTTTTCCGTTACGTTCTTAATATAAAATGAATAAATTTCGTTATTTCGTTTGCAACACGCAGACATACAATAAATATACAAAAGCTCCAGCTGTGCTCTTAACATGTGTTGTCCTAGTTTAACTTGATAATGCATCAGCTTATCTGTTTGTGTGCTAGGACAAATGGTTATATCTAACTGCTTAGATTTAAAAAAAAAAAAAAACACGAAATTGATTATGTTGGCAAAGTTTTTTAAAAAATTAACGAATTATATTTAAGTGTTACAGAAATAATTAAAGACGAAAGACAATCTCCTAATTTGACATTATTTTTATTTTCTTCGCTTTAAAAGTGATAATAAAGAGAGAAGAGAGAAGAGAAAACATTCATGAACAAACAAGAAATCTGATTTTTTTTTTTTTTTTTCTAAAATTTTAAGGATAATAAGTCTCATAAGAGCCGACCTAAGACACTTGATCACTGTTTCGTTATGTTTTTCTGTTTTATGTTGCGCAATAATATCGACAACATTTGGCTTCTAATTGCACTTGGGTTTATGTTTGCACATGTAGGACTATCGCAGAAATAATGTTTAATCTGTTTGTGAAATGTTTCTAAATGTTTTCGTTAAATAATTTAAAGATTAAATTAAATAAATGAATTTTTGTTTAAAGATTGTTTTGCTAATTGTTGTAGATATTTTTGTTACATTGAAATTAAAATTTATTTCGAATTCAACTAAAGAAAAACGATTAATGGTAAATGTAAAGGTTTCTTAACACTAATCAATGCGTATATTTGTGACTCCACAAATATCTAAAAGAATATCAACTTTACTGTCTACCCCTCTTAGTTAACATCAATTAAAATGTAAAGTTTTGAGAACAGGTTCATTGACTTGGTTAAGTGTAAATGCAAACATAAAAAAGAAAAGCATTTTAAGCATACTTCTCTGGTAGCAAAATTCCAATCAAGTATTCCAGACATTTAATTTGGAAGAATTTCGTCAGGACTAATTCATTGTCCGAATTAAATCATATAACATTCACTTCAACCAACAGTTACTTGATCCTCCTTAATAAGCTTAATTTAGGAATGATGAGTGCAATCTTATTCAACACTTTATGGATCAAAATTTGAAGATATTACACCTGCACCTAGACTGGAAGCTCTAAATGGAAGTACTAAATACAGTAACTGAATCGAACAAGACGGTATAATAAAAATTCTAAAGAAAGCTAGAGCTCGAAGATAGTAACTCCAGAGATGATGAAATCCGTTTTCTATCTATTTTCATCTATAATTATTATTGGAGATGTTATATTTTTGCATGAATCCGAATTCTCAGAATTTGGCGTTTGCAACATTTCCGGTAACCGATGAACTTACCCATCCTGACTCGCTTCTCTCTAATGCGAATGCTATATGACTTGCAACCTTTGTCAAGAAAACAATCTTCAAGGAAACGCAACAGAAATGATCACTTAAAATCTCTTACTCTTTTTTTCTTCTTCTCCATGGTAAACCCTAGTACATCATCTTTCTGGTTTAATTACGTAAAGTTCTCGCTTCAGACTTCGCTCGAGCTAAGCCGCTTAGCGACTTCAACGACCTGCCGCTGGCTAAGTGGAACCAAAGATAAATTTCAAAATATATTCAGAAATATTTCCGCAATCGATTTCAACTTATCTATCTGTCTGTCTGTTTGTCTTTTAGTGTGTCTCTATCTTTTCATTCATATATATTCACGCTCACCCTACACCTTGAAATTTTTAAGAAACTTTGAGGAATTTGGAATTTTGGCGTACTTTGGCGCAAGACTGACGCCTATTGAAAATGGAACGGATCACATGATCGCTTTCCAATAAGATAAAATCGTTATATGAAGAGATATCTACAATTTTCAAAATTCGTTATTGCGAAAAATTTTGATCGGATGATAACACTTTTTGAAACCCCTCCCATATGTGGTTTTCTACGGAAAGCAAGCCTTTAAATAACAAAAGCATCTAATCTTTTGATATATTTACGATGAAGATTGGTCCACAATAATAATTTACATCACGAAAGTCTATTTTTTGAAATCCATGCCATAGAAGAGTTTCCATAAAAAGTACGCATCTATTTTAGAAACAAAGTCCAATTTTTAACACTGTGCGCTGAAAATTGCTCCTTGTACTTATGTATACTTATTCATACAGGAAATTCAGCTCTAATAAAATCACAATAAAATAACAGCTGAATAACTAATCTTTTGAAACTAAATTTTATTGGGATTTAACGTCTGTAAAGTGTAAAAAATAAAAAAGAATAAAAAAAAAAGAAACAAAATCCATACCTAAATAAGTGAGAGAAAAAAAAGAAGGACTGCAAGAAAAAAAAATCCTGCACACATCTAGCACTGAAGCACACTCGTAGCCAGTACGGATCCGAGATTGGAGTGACCTACTACTATACTGTCGCAAACAAGCAAACGGGTGGCAACCGATAGTAGTAGACATTAATTTTTCAATATAGCGAATCATAAGAATTTTTAAATATTAAATTTTCATGTAGAGAGACGACATGGGCAGTGCATGCTCATTAAGCAGATTCACTTGATGGACCGCATTTAATGTGGATTTAAACCGCCTGTAGTTATAACTGTATTCAACAGATTTTAAGAAAATAAAGTTTCAAAAGGAACAACTAGGAACATTGAAGTCTACCTCTCTTAATAGAGCTGATGCGTCAATAACACGATTTAATAACGTAACTAAGAACGAAACATAATTAGTAAACCTACGCTTCTCCAATGAAGGCAAAAAGTAGCAATCTATTTTCATCTATTTTAAGTAAGGAGACTAACAGATCAAAAACCAAATTCCTAAGAGCGAAGTACAAGATTATCCTCTGAACTATAATTCTATTGAATCAACATAACGCCTGCAAGAAGGAGACCATGCAACAGAGTCATATCCAACTATTGATATTACTAGGTGCCTTCTTTGGATATATATACTTGCAAATTAAAACGTAGCCTTTGGATGCATTCTTCAATTGACTTGAATCGACAAAATACTTCGTAATAGATGAATCCTTGCTTTCTGCACGCTGTGGGATAACTAACGCAATATTTTTGGAATATTTTATAAGTCTAGCTGCTATGTGGTTTATGAGTAATGAGCAAAAAACCTCATTTGTTTTTTCTTTCGAAGACAGCGTTATTCTCGGCTTACGATTCACTGTGAAAATGGCCTTTGGTCTATTTAGTTCTTTTTCAATACCAACTTTCGTGCAAGCATTTCCATTGTTTCTGCCAAATTTGAATATTTTCGTTTTTGCGGCCAGAAGAATGTTTATCGCAGACTTTTTATACGCGGACAGAAGGACATTTTTCTTAAATCGATTCTATATGTGATGCTGATCAAGGATATACATACTTTGTGGAGTATCAGAAGTTTTCTTCTGGGCGTTATAAATAAAATCACAAACTAAATATACCGTTCACCTACGGTGGTAGATATAAAGGAGAATTAAGATTTCTATCTTCCTCGAAGCAGAAAAATCAAGTCTAATGTTTGCAGGCTCGACTTTTGAGGAATAATAGATTCGTTTCATTAACTCCATATTGCAAGTAAGAAGTAAGGAAAATATTAACTAGATACAACGATCTATCCTGCTTGCAATGAATGAATAAGCTGAGTATTAGATGATACAGATCCTAAGGTGAAATAAAAAGTGGGTAACGATTTACAACTATATCACACAAATTTGCAAAGTTAAGAACTAAGGATTAATTATAGAAATCTTCTCCATACTTTCTGCAAAAAATTTCAGGCGAATGTCGATCAGGTTTTAACCAAGTTTCCGTAAAAGCTAATCAGGTAAAATCTTTGCCCATTGAATTTAGATTTATAGATCTAATTTTAGAGTTTAAACCCTAGGTAAATGATTGTCATTTTACTTACACATAAAAAGAAGATAGAATATTTTGTATTTTATTAAGAAAATAAAAAAAAAAAAGTCTTGTCTATTTAATGATCGATCGGTCTTGAACGATTTCTCTTAAAAAAGAGTAAATTTATTTCTAAGTCTTCCATGTTTAACGATAAAACGAATAAATTGTGTATAAATATCGTGAAAATGTTTTTCGTTATAAGTGTTTAAGTCTAATGTTCTAAAAAGCATTATTCAAATTTAATATTCATTAATAAAAAGAATCTTGTGCTCACAACAGCTTGTGGTATATTTTCCCTCCCTTATAAATGTATGATTACCCTCGCTGTCTCTGTTAGATTATCTTTCTCTTCTAAAGACAAAACCTAATCGCCGTAATTTGACATCTTTATGATTATGACATAATAACTGCGGGTTTAAAAAACCCTTTTTGTTTTCACTTCACTTTATTTTTAACTTCTTTATCTAACATATTTATCTATAATCTTTAGCAATTAGAAGGTTCACTGGCCACTTTATAGTTTAATATTTTATACATAAATTTAAATATTCTTTTAATTAACATAAAATTTTCCATAAAAATATTTTTTAAGGCTTTAAGGCCTTTCTTAATATTTTTTTTTTTTTTTTCAAGTTATTTTAAGATTTTCTTTTCATTTTTAAACACAAAATCAAACTGTACAAAACAAGTATAGTACACGGTACACACAAACAGCTATAACAGGTGCCTTCAATTTGAACAAATGATTTCGGTATCATGACAATGACAAAAAAAAAAAAGTGAACATTTATGGTAAGTAATAGACTCTTATGTTCTGCTTACTGCCTGTCAATTTCAATATATTCAACGTCGTAAACACACGTGCATACAAATAAACGCATCAATCCTTCAACAGAAAGAAGAGCACTTCACTTCATGCGCAGCATGTATGTACAAATCAAAAGGGTTCGCTAGATTGCTTGACATATCACATAAGCCAGTAGTTAGAAGAAGATTTATATAAAAAAAAAAAAAAAAAAAAAATGAATTGATTGTAAATAATGAAAGGCATATCCTTTGTTTCGTTTTGTTACTTCACGTTACACAATGAGGTCAACCATAAGATTCAAGTGCATGTAAGATTTTGTCTACTATAAAGCTTTATTGTTATGATTATTTCTTTTACTTCTACTGAACGTCAATAAGTAACGCACAAGAGCATTGAAAATCGAAAGGTTGTGTGGTAAACAGACATAAAAAAAAATTATGATCATCGCCTATACATGTAAATGCATATTAAATACATCATTCCATTTACATACATACATACAATCATACATAAAATTCGCCTTAAAGCGATATTTTCATCAGATAACCACATTGAAGACGCATCTTCTGCTTTTGTTTACTATTTTTCACAAAATAATGATTCAAGTCTCGCGTTACAACACCTATTCGGGCTGGTTAGAATAACTTAAGGTTTTAGAAACAAACATCGGAGATATTTTTCCGAAGCATATTTAATTTAAGTGACTTCGCTGTACGCAACGTAACTGTGTGATCTAAATTTGAATATAACAAAAAATACTTTTGTTCTACATTCCTACGACTATTGAAATTCGAGCCAAATTTTGTAAATATTGCTTTTAGGGCGATTGGCTTTTAATCGGATTGGATTTTAAATGAAAAAGCACGAATTTTGACCAAAAAGACGAGATTCCTTTATATTAATAAAAATGTTTAAATTAACTTAACAAAAATCTGGTTACTAGAGAACGACATTCTAAATGTCTAGTGCAGAGACTGAAAAAACTGTTTGAAAACTGTTCGAATTATCTTGAAAGTTGTTGTCAAAAATAGTATTTCGAGAAAAACAAATTTGAACTTTTAATAGGTGTCGCTCACATGTTCTTTCATTGTGATACATTCTTTGTTATGTATTTTTGCTATTAGTCTACAATCCCAGGACCACAAAAGACTCTCGAATGTTCAAATATTCCCCTACATTCTCTCATTTCTTGAAGATGTTTTGCACTAAAGTGCCTCTTTTGCTGCACTTTTGATATGAACGAAATGATAAAAAAAAGGTAAGAAAATGTATAATTTTGTAAATGAATTCGTAATCAGTTTTAAAAACTTCATTGTAAACTCTAAGTTTCTTGCTAGAAGCACACGTTCTGGCTCGAAACATTCTCAACTCTCTTATGTACGCCACGGTCGTCTTGTTTACGTTACACTGCAATATTTTTATATGAAAATGCTTTGAATTGTTTTTGACCTTTCTTTATATACATTTTGTAATGTATTAAAGAACTTAAAAATTAACTGGCAAGAGATTAGAATGTAACTTCTCAGCAAGGTTTTAATTTGCCTTAGGTAGTCTTTATGGAGTGCTTCGGGAAAATGTGCATAAATTTGAAGGAAACAATTTTTTTAAGAGTAAGGAATTATTCTTCACATGAATATAAAATGTCCATTAAGTTAAAAAAAAAAAAAAAAAAAAAAAAAAAAAATTCATTTTTGATTTTCTAAAAAATTTACCGTAGTTTCCTCCCTTTAAATATTTCGGAACACACGCAAACGACACACAAAAGAATTCTCATTCAAAAACGCACCTGTAACTTTATTAAATATTATTAATTATTTGGATTTTGCTTATAGGGGAAAAAGAATACCAAAAGTATTATTTTTTTTTGTCTTGGCTCATTTAATATCCGAAACAAATATTTTTAAAAAAAGAAATGATGAAAAAATTCGTTCAGCTAGATAGCATTTGTGTTCAGTGGTTTATCGATTAGTTAAATTGCCTCAGTAATGTGGTCAATGGAATATATATTTATAACCCAAAATATATGCGGGTGTGTGTGTGTGTGAATACTTTTTTAGAGCACAAAGCAACAAAAAAAAAATGATGCTTTATTAATTTTAAGCCGTTTCCATTAAAAATGAATCGATGCATATGTGTGTATTCGAGAATTGGAAGAAATTTAAATATGACTTTTTATAAGTACTTTAAAAAAAAAAAATATTATTAAAAAATTTTAAAAAATTAAAAGTTTACATATTTTAAAAGTCAGATGAATTTTTATCAAATAATTTTATCTTTTTCTCGTATGCACTAATGTTGTTTTTTTTTTTCGCATATTTGATTGTTGATTTTGTCAAAATATAATAAAATAGTCGACATTGTGGCAGTTGACATGAAGTGCAAAAGAAAAAAATTATTTGAATATTTACAAGAAAAATGCATTAACACAATTCATATTTCAAAAGTACAGGCACACACAGCGTACCTGCATTTTTATGCAAAAAAAGAATCTGAATTATTAAGGAAAAATAATTTATTCATCAAAATGTATTTTCTCATCTGCAAAGCAAAAGTGTAGGCAGTCTTTTCGTATATATGGAATTCTGCTTCAGAGACTTTTCCAGCTTTAATTGAATTAAGAGATGTCCTTGCCGAAGTCACTCATCTTTTCTTTTGTTGACAAAGTGAAACTATTTCCGAAACAGTTCTGTCTGCTTTCGTTCATACTTCATATCCATAATATCAGTCAGAAGGCTACGAGCGTCTTTAGTTATTAGCACAACTCTGTAAGCTTCAGGCAATGATTTTCTCGTTCGCGTAGAACGTGATAAATCAACTCACTTTTTGAACGATTTATAATATACATATTTTTGTCACAACGATACTTTATCTTCCGACATTGATTTTATTTCCAATTCAAGGCTTTAAACAAAAACTTAACATATGAAACAATAAATAAGCGGTTTAAGAGATTTCGTGCAAGAAATTTCAGTACTGAGGATGCCGAACATTCGCAATATATTCGTCCCTCCGCAGCAATAGCAATCCAGAAAGAGATTTTCAACTTCAAAGGCTAAGAATCTCTCTAGGAACCTATTTAAGGTGTATTCTTCAGACTAGCCTTCTTCCGATTATCACTGGTTCAGGTCGAAGCAATTTCATTTACTAAAACAGCGATTCACAATAGTTGAAGATGTGCGGAAATGGCTCGATGATTATTTCGTGTCGAAACCCACGAAGGTCCTACTAAGAGACCATGCATAAGCTACTCGACATATGACGCTACTTCGATTGTTAAACTTTCTAACAAGTAGGTTTACAATAAATTCGAATTTTATCAAAAAAAAAATCGAGAAATGAATTGTAACCCTAATATAGCACATTGGCCGACTTGTTAAAAAATATGATAAACGGAAATAAATACAATCAGTAACAAGGTAACATTTCGCTATAGATGAGTCTTAACACACTTTCACGCTTCTTGTCGTACCAAAATATTTAGATGATTTGAAATGAGTTAGAAATGTATTTGATATCACTTAATATAGGTGTTAAATTAATAATGGATTGCTATTTGAAATCTCTCATTAACTACTTTATAAGTTTATAAAAGTTAAGTAGAAAAATCAATAATTAACGATAACCTTTTGCGTGGGTATCCAGCATAGGTGCTTAGAGTCTTGCTATACTCAACACATAAGAATATTTATGTCACTTAAATCCCTTAAGTATATTAAATATCTGAATGCCAAATCGAAAATATTTTATATGACTATAGGGTCAGACAAATGAATGAACTGAATTGCAAGCAAGTGTACTATAAACTAAGTGCTCGCTTAACTGTTTTCAAGTTGATTAATAATACATACATAGATTTTAGGTGCTTCGTCTGCGTACTCTGATTAATATAAATGAAATGTCGATAATAACAAATTTGTTTTGTTTTCCAATGGTTTGTATAAGAATTTGTTTCGTTTTTTTGTTTTTTTTTTCTTTTTTTTTTTTTTTTTGTTATTATCGACGGTCTCATGCATATGCAAACATATATAAGTGGTAGATTTATTGTCTGTTCGCTTATTCGATTATACGGCTGAACTGAAACAATTGGGCATTTTTCCAAGTTTCTGAATCGCCAAGAGATCCTTTAAGCCTATTTGCAGCAAATTTATTCCATATGCTGAGCAAATATTTCAATTTCATTAACACTTTTATGCACACATACATCCATTACGCACTGTAAAAGCACCAACAATAAAAACTCCAACTATAATAGCTTGTAGTAGAAATTTACTTACGAAGTATATGCAACTACACCTAACGTTATACATGTGTGTATAATCGTCTATCGAAACGGCTGTTCATCCATCTATCTAGGCATAGTATACTTCCACGAAAGGTACATACATAGAGCGAACCTCTACAAATGAAAACAAAAATTTATACATACCAGAGGTATGCAGCCCGATACGTATTTGCATGTTAACCGAAAAATGCACCCAAAACCGCGCACAAATAAAGACTTTTATTGCATAAACAGTTGTGCATATATATATATATATATATATATGTATCACAACATGCATGTATATATGCAAGAGTATATGAGTATTGTTGATACAGTATTAACATCATAAACATTGAAACTAACTCTAAATATATTTCATATGTACTAAATAGCTCATACCGGAAGAATTTCAACATTTTTTGTTAATACTAAAAACATCTCAATGATTCGATTTAAAGCGTTTGTTTGTGTGGTGCACAAGGCCTAGCATATCTGTACGTAATATTCGATTAGTTTTGTACCGAAGAGTATTTAGTTATTTTCTTTTCTTTTTTTTTTTGTAAGATAATATATGACATCACATAATAAGTGTTTGTAATCAAATCCAGTTTCAAGTCTAAGAGGTATATACATATGTGCAAATTTTTTGATTTCCCTTTTTAATTTTTGCTATTTTTAGAATTGTTAGATAAAGAGAAAAATATATCTTTCAAATTAATCTGAAATACATACATTTAATGCAGTCCCAAATAATTCTTTGCAGTTACAAATAAAAAAGAAAGACAAAATAATCTAAACAGCTGACGTCATAAAGAATTTCGCAATTGAGGTCCTTCCATGAATATTAACCTTAAATGGCTTCCTCCTGTATTGTTTTTTTTTTTTTGAAACTGTATTACTCAAGTAAATTTTGAATCCCACTATCACTTTTGCCACGATAGTTTTATATTGTCTCTCCACAATCGTAGCACTATAACTGTAAAGTGTTCATATTATTTTGTCTAACTCTTGTATACATTCACCCAAAACTAATTTATAGAAATTTTAAAACATTTTTTTGTTATTACTATTGCAATAGGCTTTTGTAGAAATCAATCTTGCATTGTTACTATTATATCTTTATACTGTTACTGTAATGGTATTACATTTTTATAGAAGCTTTATGTGCGTGTAAAATTTGTCTCGAACAACTTATTGCCACGACAGTAATTATGAAAAAGCCAAGCACTTCTGTATCTATATACATATTAAATATTATTTTATACCGAACAATGACCTGCATCTGACATTACATAAAAATATATATATTTTTCATTATAAATATCATGTATTGTATTTCCCGACGATACGATACGATAAAGGATATCATGAAATTTTATGAAGTCAATGTAGCAATGAAATGTAACATTTATTGATATCAAACCATGTCAATATGTCTGATATGAGGAATTAATTTAAAGTAAATTTCATAATGAATAACAATTAAAATAGATTTTAAACACTTTTTGTTAAATAAAAAAAAAAAAAGCATACAATTTTGGAAATTGGAATTTTAAAAACTTTTTATAATAAAATTAAGTACTTTCGGTTGTAGTCAATTAAAATCAAACAAAAATTGGTAGTTGTAGTTGAATTCTATAGAATATTTATCAATTTGCATAAATTTTATAAATTGAAAATTCATAAATGAAATTTTAATTCACCCAAGTTTTTAATAATGACCAACCCAAAGAAATGAGTAGTATAGATAGATAGAATAGCAAATTGAAATATTAGTATCATTATTTCAACTTTATAAGAAGATTTAAATATTGGTTTTAAGCAAATTAGGAACTTAAATGAAATTGATTGTAAAATTTTTAATAAAGAAAAAAATTGAAATTTTTCTTTTTTATTTTATTGCAAAAGAGTTGTGCTATAAAAATTAATAACAATACAATTATGAAAAGTATATAAAAATTTAAAAAAAAATCACCTATAGATTGATTTGATGTATGCAAAAAACATACTTCGTGGATTATGTTAATTAAGAAGAGAGAGCCCATATATAGAACCATCGAATTTTCCATTAAATTGACGTAGAAATATTATTCTGTCTGTCTTCTCATACAATAACAATATCTATATATATTTGAATAAATTAAAATATATATTTAGTAAGGTTAGAAGACAACCTTGTAGCCAAAATTTATCTTCAAGGTTTTATATAAGCCTTATAAAAAATAAAGGCTAAATATAATATCTTATGGATAACTGTATTAAATTGATATGGATTATATTTGATTACAATTTGCATACATTTACTTCAGGCATGTAATTGTATTCAAATTAAATCGTCCTTAAATGTGAAGAAAAGAATTTATATAAGAATATTTGGAAATCATAATATTAAAGGTTACACACACAATACCATTTCAGTATTAAAAGCACTTAACGAAAACTGCCAATAAAACTAAAGATATAGATCTTTGTGGGAAATCTTCTAATATTTTTGAAATATTAGACTATGGCTTTTTTTTTTCTTAAGAAAGGATAATTGTTAAGAGAATCATAAAAAGATAAAGAAGTTTTAGTTTCTTTGAAAAAGAAAGCGTTATCTATAAGTATATTATCATTAATAAAATAAAAGAATTAAAAACTTTTCTTTGAAACTTATTTTTTAAATTAAATCAGATTTAAACTTGTTCGAGTTATATATACGTTAACGTTATAAATAAATTTACAATGTTTCTTTTTAAAACTTTAAGATGCAATTTTGTTGCACTAAACATGTTTAGCAACATGTAGTTCAACAAAAAAAAAAAACTCGTTATGCTGTAAGTCTCGTTATATTATACTGAGTATGAGTGTAAGCAAACTCGTTCACTGTGCATTAAGTTAGTCATTGTTGTGCCGTTAATGTAGCAAATTGGTTTCTTCAGCGCTTTGATTTATAAAGCATGTTTAGTCTTTGTAAACGAATATAAAATTTTTTCATTTTATGTAAATGAAAAGCAAAAAGAACACATAAATAAATATCATACGCACCGTAAACTCTATGCAGTTAGCAGAGCAGAGAGAGAGAGAGAGAGAGAAAGCGTGAATAGTAAATTTTTTACAGTTTCCTTCCGTTATGTTAACGAGTTGCCTGTCGTCTTATATGAGTTCTCGTTTGCTCTAAGCAGAAGAATTGTTCGTGTCTTTAACATTTCTGTTGTAAATCGTGTTTTTCGAGAGCTTTACACGAAAAGTGCGTAATTGAGAAACATTAGTCTTGAAAAATCTGCTAAAAATTAAACACGATGTGACCGCTTTCATTAAGTCTTTAAAGGAAATTTAAAAATGCTGAAAATATAAATAATAAAAAAAGAAAAAGTTAAACAACAACAACAAAAATATTAAATTGAAAAAAAAAAGTTTCTTTTTATTTTTATTTGGCAAAAGGATTACTTCATATAAATTTAAAAGGGGTTTCAACGATTGTGCAATTTTTGAATATAGTGTATATTTGTATGTGACACTTTATAATGTTATAAATAGAAGTAAAAAATAAAAACAAACAAAAAAAATGAATTTTTCTAGCATTGTTTTAAATCAATTATTTGGCAATTGAAAGTTTGAAAGGTTGCTGGCTAAGCATACCACAATCATTCCCTTCATTTTTTGTCGTGTAGAAAAAGAAAACGGAAAGTAACTGTATATAACTAAGTACAAGTAATAAAATCTAGATACGAAGCATAATTATTATTAAAACTATATTAAAAAAATAGAAAACAGTTTACTTTATATATAAATTTATCGTATGGAAATATTTGAAAGTGTCAATGAAAACAACATCAATAAGTCAATTTTACAGAAAAGCTTCATTAAACAAAAATTCAATTATAAAAATTTGAAAAATACAAGTAAATCTGTTCACACATCAACGTTGAATGCGCTGTGGATTATAAATGAAAGGATTACTTTTTACATTGAATAAACCTTGAAGGAATATAAAGGCAACTACAAAAAACGAATATTTTGATATCTATGAGAGCGTAAGTTTCTAGACAGACTACTACTTAATTATCATTTAAAATTTACATAATTTGCTTAATTCTTTAAAGTGAAAGTAAAGAAATCTCATTTTTTTGTCTAATAAAAAAAAAACTTGATTTATGAATGACTTATTTAGATAAAACTTAGATAAGCATAATACAAATATAAAGCAGGCAAAGTTAATACAAATGTTATTCTGTTCGCAATTATTCTCGCCATATACAAAACACCGGTAATGAATGATTTCTCTATTTTTCATATAATTTTTGTTTTTTTTTTTTCATGCCATCAATTTGCTACTGACATTATACCTAAACATCAAAACCGTATGAAATATAAAGCATTTATTGTACTATAGTTAATAAAAGAGTCACGAGAATCAATTTGCGATAAATTGTTCTTTTTCAAAAAATTCTAAGTAACTTTTAACACACAATACACAATAGACTTTTATTTACAAATAAAAAAATGTAAACACAATCGAGATTGAAGGATGCTTTTTGAAACTTAATTGAATTTATGATCTTTTAGAAATGCGAAACAATGAATATTACTATGAAGAAGAAACTTAATGCTTAATGCCTAATAAATGTAAAGAATTTTCGTTTGGTATGTAACGAATATAAATTTTTAAAAAAATTTTTGATGGTATTGAATATAAATCGAAAGAAAAATTTATTAAAGAAAGCTCTGGATTTTTTTTCAAGTATGGTCCATCATTTTATTTTTAGCGGCCTATCGGTTCAGAGTCTAAACAAATACGCTTCAAGAACCATTATCCATGAAGCAACCGAAAGGGAAGGATGATTTCTTAAGTTAGCAACTGAAAAATCTGAATATAGCTGGAATGGGAGGTTACCGCATTTTAATGCAGTGTTCCTGAACTTTGCTGAGCTTCTTTTGCAATATTTCGACTTTTCTTTCTATCAATATTAATGCGTGGCAAAGCCTACAAGTTATAAGCTTTTTGCAATTCAGTTATCATAGTGCGTTCTTAGTGCCCTACTTTTGTAATTTTCAAAACAATCGAAACCGAAATTGAGTAAAGCATTGATAAAGCATTGATTTTTAATGGGGAAAAATATTAGTCATCCTACGAACTCATTGAATGATCCTACGAACTTATTTAGTGACCCTACGAACTTATTAAGTAATGCTTATTCGTTGTGATTAACATAAAACGTAGCTTCTTCAGAAACCCTTACGAACCGGCACGATTAGCTTTTAAACAAAAGCTAAAATAAACGAAATTATAGATAATAGATAAGCTTACACAGCACATCTTAAAAATGAAAGAGAAGAAAAAATTAACGTAAGTACTTATAGCTAATCTTTCCACTAACATTGAAGAAAGACCCATTAGCAGATTAGGATTTGATTTATAAAAAAATTTAAATATTCACAGCTTTTGTTTTGACTGTTCTTACATATAGCCTCGATGTTATAATATGAGTTTACAAAATAGCGAAGCTTTGTAATACATTAGTCGACACGCCATAGGACTAAGTTAGAAAGACTTTTTCTACAAATTTAACTTCATTCATTATCATAAAGTATAGAGTAGAGTCTAATACAGCCAGGGGACAAGACTTTTCTAACATTTAACAAGCTCTAAGCAACGGTCCGAAACAATGATGTAATGAGATTTTTTTTAAACTTTAACTATACGCGGTATTCATTTCGACAACAGGTTCCTCATGTCCAAGTTTTCATACCGAATAATTTGGCTTTTGACTTTTGGCTTTATTTAGGATATCCCTTAAAACTTCATTTCTGTAAACTTATCAAGTACAATTTTCAAGGCTTTGTTGATATTTTCTGGCGCAACCATCTCTTCTTAAAAGTCCATTGCGCTCAGCATAATCAATGTTCGTATTCATTTAAAATTCGTATGTTCATTTAAAATTAGCAAATCACCCTCAAATTGTTAATTACTACGGAGAAAGTTTACTATTTTATTTTTGTCTTTGTTTTTTTGGTTTTTTTTTTTTTTTAAATTTATTAAAAATGTCTTATAAAATTCATTAAACTTTTAAATATCTTTGAGTTTTACTTCATACTACAACAATAAAGTCTACACGCAATCTATGCGCTATCTATCTTCTTTAATCCATGTCTTCCTTGCATGTTAGTCTAATTTTATGTAAAAGAATAAACTTTTCAGCTTTTGTTAAAATTTTCCAAACGGAGAGTAGACTGTCATTAGTTAACATAAAACATGTAATTGGCAGCAAAATTCCCCCTTAAGTAATATCCTTGTTCGTTCATTTTTTCTTTTTATTATTATTGGCTTCTCAAACGATATAATCAAAGCACTGCCAACAAAATTATATAAACAGAAAACAAATTGTCTCCTAACTGCTATTACTATAAATATGCTAAATATATAAACTGATGCCTATAAATTGAACTATTAAATTGTACTTCTGTTAAAGCTTAAAAAGTATAAGTTAGTTACAGAAATGTTTAAAAAGCACCGTCTACTTAAGGACAATCATTCCCTTTACGGTCTACTTAAAGATAAGCGTTCCCTCTACGATTTACTTAAGACACATAGGGATTAATTCTGATCATCGAAACGAATCATATATATATATATATGGGATAGGGTTACGAGTGGAATAGCAAATTTATTTTGTAAAAAAAGGGAAAACTTATAACTTCCCACCAAAAAACGTTGAAAACATATAGAAGATCGTTTGTTAAAACTACATTTAGTTTTTTATTCCGTTTTTTTTTTCTATCATTAAGAATTTCAGCATCACCAAGATACGAGTATATAAAGTCTGAAAACAAAATAAATATTTATTTCTGCATAAAAAATGTCTCTTTATTCATTACTTGTAGATAAGAATAGAAGTATATATTGATAAATTTTGTGCCAGCAATCGCGATTATACATATAATGTAAATAAATTATTTATTAAAGATTTTAAATTTATATAAAATATATATAAAAACATTTTAATAAAACACAACGATTAGATACCCTATTATTAAAAATTTTAAATTAATGTAATTATGTGCTGGAAACTTAACAAATTTTATGCAGTTCTGTAATCGACGGTCCAAATATATCGTTTTATTAATAATCGGTTTCTATGCTTAATGCAATTAGATTAATTAGAGACACAAGGAGAAACTTACTTAAATATGTTACAAAAAAAAAAAAATTTTATTAAATTTTATTTTCAGCGACATTT
The DNA here is from genome assembly GCA_000671755.1 of Glossina brevipalpis. Classification (NCBI taxonomy): domain Eukaryota; kingdom Metazoa; phylum Arthropoda; class Insecta; order Diptera; family Glossinidae; genus Glossina; species Glossina brevipalpis. The sequence goes on from KK351145.1 coordinate 118,642, forward strand.
AAATTGATTTGATTCCATTGATATAATGAAAATGATGACTATATCACAAGATTCGCTGTCCTCGTTTATAAGATTTAATTTAAATTAGATTTAAAGATGCGGATCATCTAACCTGGAAATGTAAACTATTAACAGCGTTCGAAAATTTTAAAACTTTAACTCTACGATACTTATCATTAAGAGGAGCCAACAAAATCATTTCTTTCGATATTTCGCCAGGATCTTTGAATTGGCCATTTTCAAGTCTGTCACGCAATTTGAGATATTCAGAATCACTCAAAGGCAAAAAGATTACTGCAATGTTCAATCTGCAAATGAAATCATAAGAAATAACAAAAAAATACTCTTAATTTCTTCTGAAACACTGAAGGTAACACGATTGAGTCGATATTTTTTATAAACTTTTCGTTTGGCTTCCAGCGTCATCTACCACGGCGCCATATCCGGGCTCGGTTGAATATTATAGTTAAACGGGGTCTACAAAAAAAATAATGAAATAATAATAAAAGAAGAATAATAATAAAAGAATGTGCAGCTTGTAAGTAAAATTAAATACTATTCAAGTAATAATATAAAAGAATTTTTAGTTAAAAGTTTTTTTAAAGCGATTGTCGATCCACTTTGCAAACTGTCAATAAGTACTTAGTTTTAAAAATATTTATAATGATGTTTGCTGGTAATGTTAAGAAGGATAGTTAGAACAGTCTTGTAAAAAATAATTATACAGTAAAAATTTTACTGCACCAAACATGGATATAGAAATAGCATACTAACGACTGAGTGTATAAATATAAATACGAATTTGACTAATAAAGAGAAATCACGAAAGCTATCTTTATAGAGTTCTGTAAATCCCGTAATATTGTTTTGTTAATTATACAGAGTCATACATCTTGTAGTTTTATAGTAAACGCAAAAATAAAACAATTTTCTGATTCAGATTTGGATCAAATTTTCCATTCAATATATTGTTTGGACTTTTGTCATTACTTGTGTAATACACAAACATTCAAATGTTTTCCTTGGGATATCTTACAGAAGTGGATCCTTTTTAGGTAATTTCCCACGATTTGTTAGCAGGCAATAGCTCCGCCATAACTTGACGGATGTTCGTTTTCAAAATGTCAAGACTTTGAGAATTGTTCGCATAAATTCGATTATTTGCGTAAAGTCACAAAAAAGCACCCAATGGTAAGAAATCTCACGATATTGGTGGCTAATTGATATTACCGAAACGTGAAATTACGTAACCGGGAAATCTCTCTTGGTGTGGCTTGTGGACCTGTCCTTAATATCCGCATCTTTAATGCCAAAAGCAATTAGTAATCATTTGGTTTAGTGAAGAGAATGGTGCGTACGCCGTGCAATGAATAACTTCGGATCTTCTTCGACACTTTCACTAACAACATCAATACTTTCGGTCGGCTATGCGTTTCGAAGTTCTGTCGGCCTTAAAAAATCTATTACACAGATCTAGTTTCTATAAACTCCTGCACAGTTTTGCCTATACTATGTCGGCCACAATCTGCCAACTAAACGCATCTGTTACAAAATCGGCATTATTATGTTTTTGCTACTTTAACACTTTCAATGGTTGCCAAACAATCCAGGTTACAAAATGGCAGATTTTATACTAAACCCACGATGCCCTAAATGACAATTTGGACTTACATAAGTCACTAGAATAAGGTCACCAAATTCAGACCATGAAATGGATGACGCTATATAACAAAGTTTCTTATATGGAAGCAAGAGGTTACAGTTGTACTTCAAAATCTAGTGCACCCAAATTTTAAAAAAAAATTTCAATAAACACCATAGTGTGAATATAAGTGCAAATATCTCTCTATCTCAGTCATGCCATCCACTACAAAACATAAGGTACGCCATAAAACATTTTTAATTTCTTTTGGATCAAATTACCTATCTACTGCTTATTTAGATTATTATTAATGGACGTATACTATCAACTAACCGCAAAAAAAAGGAAACTACACAAAGTGTAAATAATTCACTATTAAAAGAAGTTTTGCTTAGTTTTCTAATAGTTTCCTTCGCTCTCAGGACAGACACAAACCAAATCTTTGTTTTTGCCATCTTTTGTTAACTTTTCATGTTTTATCCGATAAAATTGAAACCACTAGACACGTTATATCTTTCTTAATGGTACGAAAGAAAAAACTTATGTAAAACCATAGAAAAGAATTGAAAGATGAAAAATCTGATAAAAAAAAAAACAAACAAAAAAATACGCAGAAACACTTATAAAGAAAACGTAAAAAAACAAAAAAAAATTGAAAACATTTCTATACTTTTAATAGAATACAAAGAAAAATAAGAAAAGGAAAAGAAGAAGAACAAGGAGAAGAGAAGAAAGAAAAACCGACTTCATGCATATATGACCTTATTGCATACGAGTCTGAGCATACGCACTGACTCATGTTCGATAATGTCATCTTGTCCACACTTAGATACAGTGAAAAACTACTGAAACACAAACTGCAATAAAAAGAAATATTCTTTGAACACATAGCAACGCAAAGAATAAAAGAGGCAAAGATATTGTTGTTGTTAGGCTTAAACCGAATCTTTTGATTAAAACGTAACTGAAATTATAACTAAACTGAGAAGAAAATAATTTTATTTTAAAGTTGAATTTTTCTGTAGGATAATGTTATATAAAAAAATCAAAAAAAATTTCTATTTTTCTTTTAAATATAAGACCCCAAATAAGCATACACATATACATATCCTATTACATTACATAAATATATAAGAACAAAAGGCACAAATACAATCACGAATATATCGGAGCCTCTATAGTGTTACGTAACTAACTTAACAAGCATGCATTTGTTACTTGAGGGATAAAAGAATGGATAGATTCAAATGATTTTGGAAGATAATTTGGTGAAAAAAAAAATTAAAAAGAATTGCGAAAAATAAAACTATAAAACAATTTTATTTAAAAAATTCTCTTTTCATGACAAACTCTATTAAATTATTTCTATTTCTCTCATGGTGATCACTAGACTATAATTTATATATGATTTATGATTTGAATACATCTTCTATATACGCTATAATCATCCGAAAAGTTTAATATATCCTCTGTGTAGTGGCTATAAAAAAAAAAATTTCACAAGTTCACATTTTCCTAAACACCTGAACGTAGACAAATACGCATTAAAAGTACTAGAGATATATGTACTTGTATATTATTATTTTAATCACTTGAGAAACAGAGAATATTCAATGCATTGTCGTTCTCAATGGTAAGAATTGAAGAGAGAGCACACGCAATAAAACAAACCTATATGTATAGAAATTGAAAGAAAAAGAGAAGACAAGAAGTGCACACATAATCAAAGAATACAACAAGAAGCGTATACAATTTTATCGGTATGCAAAATAAACACATAAACACCTACAGTACGGGTATGGGTTTAGTGTTATGTGTTTCATATGAGAAAAATTACTAAACCTATGCATGTATTGTATGTATATAAGTTATAGAAATACTACTTGTAGTTAAAAAAAAAAAGACTCATATCTTTGCTTGGTATGTGTTTCCTGGCAAAATTTTATCGTATGACACACGCCGGTATTTGTGTTTCTTCATTCATGTATGTGTATGTATATACTTATACACAGTTTGCTTGTTTTATATATTACCGGCATTTGATATTTATACCTTATATTTCATATTAATTTTTTATAAAACTTTCTTAAAACATTTGTTCAAGGGAACGAACATGAAAAAGTCGACGACTTTTAGATGGTTTAAGGCATTCTTTCACAATATCAGTTATATCATCAGAGACTTGAAAAAATAATAATAACTAACAAAAATTCTCGGTTTAAAGCGAAGATAAAAGGAAATATGATATATTTTTCCTTAGCGAATCGCTACTCACGGAAGAACACATCACATATATATATGTCTCACATATCGGGTTTTTAGACGATTGTGTGACAGACTATATAAAGACACATATTGGTTTAGAATGCTTCATTTTTAAGTTTTGATTTCTGGTGGTTCATTGCTAAGAAGGGAAGTTTCGAAATAAATACGAGAACTTGTTTAAGGGAATAATTTAAAACAAAAAAACTTAAAGTTTTAGGTTTTAAGCTAAATTTAAAATTTCGAGAGCTTCGTTTATAAAAAAAAACTGTGACTATCGGTTTCTTCTACTAACAGAAAAATAAAAATAATCATAAATGAAATTATTTGAAGTTAAGCTCAATCTACTAAAAGTGTTAAAGCAAAATTTGAATCAACTCTGATTTCTTCTTCCGCTGAATAAAGATTTAAGATTGTAATGGTTACTCCAACAGCAGCACTAATGGATATGCAAATAGACAGACAAATATGACAGAATAATTTGTTTGCTCATTGATCTTCATAAAGTCTTCAATTAAAGTTATTTATCTGATTTACGAAATCAAAATATATAGAAAGATTTTTATTGCTAGAGTTCTTATGAAACTAGTTTCCAACCCATCCATGAAGGACTTTTATAATTCTCTCTGGTTAATATTCTGAGGAATAACGTTAAATTTGCCCATAGAGTTGCCATATGCTTTCAATCGAGTCTCCTCTACTTTATACATATCGACAGTTCGACAAATCTAATAGATTGCCTGTAATGCAAGCATAGTATTATCATTAATTGATTTCGAAAGTAAACGTCATTCAAATGTTTTCCACGGACTTACAGGTCTGGATCTTTTAGAGATAATTTTCGATGACTAGTCCACTATTTGAAGGATGTTCGTTTTCAAAGCATCAAGATATTTAGGACGGTTCGCATAAATCCGGCGCTTTGCGTAATTCCGCAAAAAAAAAAAATCCAGTGGTGAGAAATCACATAATCTGGGCGGCCAATTCACATCCCCAAAACGTGGCATTACACGTTCAGGAAAGTTCTCGCCTAACAATGCCAAAACGGAGCGTGTTGTGTGACAGGTGTTCATCGTTCTGTTCAAACTACATATCATCAACATACCTTTCTTAACTTTCGCTTCAAAAAAAATTTGGTAATCACTGTAGCTGTAGCGATCAGAATTTATGGTTTGTGTCACACACCCTCCATTCTCGAAAAGGAAAAGGACCTATCACACCTCTAGAGTAAACACCACGCATTGAGTCACTTTTTGAGAACGCAACGGTTTTTTGACAGCATCTTTTTAACTGCCCCAGATGCGGCAATATTGCTTCCTGACATATATACCAAGTAAGCTTTAGCACTGAAGAAAATTCGGCGTAAAAAATCGTCATCCAAACGCTGATGTTTGAGTATCCAATCAGTGTATCTTCAGTGCATTGCAATGCTGGCCAACTTCAGTTTCTGTGTTACCTGCATTTTATAAGGATAGAGATGCAAATCCAAAACCAAAAAACAACTTTATGTTCCATAAGATAGGTCTAAATGCTGTGCTCTTCGTGTAGTGGATAAATTTTGAATTAACTAACAGCACTAATATTTTGGATCGAGTGTGTTTCGATGGTATGTCAACCCCAACAAATCCGTCACCGATCCAATTTCTCCCGAATTCAGTTTACTTTATGGATGACAATCTATACAACATTATTTGATAGATACAAAGAATAATAACACTCTGTCATAATCAAAACAATTCATTCTAAAGTTACAAACATTTGGCCAAACTTAATCAACTGCAAGTAAAAGAGCCATTCTTACCTATCGTTTACCTACTTTCTGAACACTGTTAAGTAAAAATGAATTTTTTTTTTCATTATGTGTGTGAGTCTACGAATTCGTGTGTTTGGTTAAATTTCTTATCACCAACCCTTGTAGATCATAAAACAAAAGCACGTTACATTTTTTGCAAATTCTTGTGCATTTTCAGTGTTTTTCATCTTCAACTTTCCTACTTTCTAAATTCCATTAACAGGTAACCAGATATAGCTGGCAGACGTACGTATAGATGGATAGACTGTCATCATCTCAAATTCTAACACTTATATAGAATAGTTAGATATCGGGAAATTAGCTAAGCTTGTTAGATGTTACAAATCAATTGATAAAATAGAACTTAAGTGTTACTTACCTCTCTGCAAAGGTAGCGAACAGGTGTATATTTATTTTTCATATTTTATTGGTCTACATGTTTTTATAATTGTGCGGCTTGATATTAAATTTTGATTTTTTTTTTCAGCCAGAATAATAGACATTAAACATAAGCTTTCTGTTTTCTTAATGTAAACATATTCTCAATCTCAAGAAATTTCCATATTTTCACGTGTGAAAATTTACAGAAACAACATAAAAAATATCTTTAAATATATCGGCAAAGTTCGACAGTAGTGTACAGATAAAAACAAGAATTTTCGAGTGCTAATATCAAGCAAACTTCTAAGCCACTCACAACATCATTCAAATAACTAATACAAATGATGCTATCATGAACCTATGTGTTGAAATGTAGTTGTTCGTCCAAATGTGAAAAATAAAGTAAAGTGTATTCATGTACTCGTTCACCTGTACATACAAATGCGCAAACATTGAATAGCTTTCGAGTTGAACATCAAGATTATATTAAAAAAAAAATACATTTATAACTACGGATAGTGTTGAAAGCTGTCATTGCAACTTTTCATAGGCAAAACGGAGGCAATAACAAAAGCAATGATATGCATGTATGTACGATTTTTAAAACACTTAAGTATCCTTGTCAAAAATTCGAGAGTTTGTAAAGCGTACATGTATTCACCAGACACTTTTTGATACTTTTTTTGTGAATATCATGAATAGCGGAATGGACTCAGTCATGTCCTTATGTCTATTTGTTGCAAAAATTATTGTAAACATTTTGCGTAGTTGTCAAATATCCTCTTATTAGTCTATTTCGAATAAATTTAAAAAAAATTTAAAGAGCATAAATAGCGCAATTAATTTAGACAGAAGTCATCATTAACTAGAGCCTTTCTATCTCGTTAAATATATTAAAAACAGAATCGGCGACGGAGAACACAAGAAACATATTTATAATAGTTTAACCGAATTCATTTCAACATTAACATCAAAATCTTCTTTGTGTACCTTTAATTCGTAGCGACGAAACTAAACTAATGTATTTTGATTTGGAAATATTTTTAAATGAATATAAATATTTTCTGAAGACATTTGGCAGTTGGAGAAGTTAGAAACCAATAGGTAAGACATTAGACTATAAGTTCTAACTGTAGAAATTCATTTGACTCATGTAGAGTTTTCGAAAAGCTTGGCAGATAATTGAAAAATTTCAAGAAAAAAATTTCTTTCATTTCTCCCTTGCATACTAAATATTATTCACAATGCATTCCATAAAAGTGCATGTTAAGCATAATCCTTATACCTTTGAAAATGAAAATTGAGAATCCATTACCTTGACTTTGAAACGATATACATCGATGTCAATGATTTTTTTATGATCTGCCTTAGCAGATCTTGTTTAAAAATAATATCCGGTTACGTCGCTACGTGCCATACAGCTTATTAAACAATTGCTTTATTACCTGTTTGGTGATACAGTAATTTGACGAAAATCCAATAACGAGTAGCTTCCAAAGAACTATGGTTTAATTTGCATTGTTTCTTGCGGAAATATTTAAAGTTGTCAATAAATATGGTTTATGTCGGATGGACAAATTATACATGAAAATTTGGTTCATTCGATTCCTCTTTGTAAGAGAAGTGGGATGATTATTTGAGTGCTATTATTAAATGTATCTCAGAATACCTCAAAATAAAAATATTCATTTTCCTTTGAGTCTATCACAGTATTTTTAAGGGCAATCGTATCGGTCTAATTTAAAAAAAAAAAACAAAGTTTAATATTTATAAATATGCCATTCAATGAGCTGTCGAAAATCTATCAGCTCATTTCTCCTTTGGTCGGTTTATATGTTTATGAACTATTGTTACGTATCTCAAAAAGCTACAAACGTAAGCACAGCAAAACTCTACAATTTTTCCATAAGATTTCATTTATTTCAGTATTTTCAATTCAACTGCACAATTAAAATCTGAAGCTATATTAAACAATTAATACTGTAAAGTAAAAATTAAATTGTTTTTTAAATTTAAATAGCTAGAAGTAAAAAAAAAAGATTTGTAACAAACTAGTTTCTAGCGAGGAACAAACACTCGCCTAATTTACGAATCGGATAGGACCAATCATATTAAATTAGAATTTACGATCTACCGCACCGGTGATTGAAACCAGTTCTACCCAAAATTGAATGACGGATAACCTAATCACTAGATAATACGGCAGCCATTCGAGTAATCGAAAACTTGCTGCAAATATTTCTCGGAACCATTCCGACTATCATTGCAAAAGTCCGCCTAATCAACCAACTGACACGCCCGCAAATGTGTGTTTTACAGTCGTATAATCAACCGTATATAGGATTAAAACCTTAAAACTTAGAACATAGGTTTTTTTAAAGAAATAAATGTCATCGAAAGCATTACAAATAAACAAACAATTTAATGACTATGGAAAAACATAATTATGCAATAAGCTAAGCTAATCGAAGATGTTTATTTCATCTAACTTATTCGTAGTATCTAAAAAATTCATCAAGAAAATCCGTCCTTCTGAAATCAAGAAAAACTTAAGCGTTTCGTAAATACACAGTTAGTAATAATAAAGCGATTGTGGCTTTTATTTTTGTTTTAACAATTTAAACCATGTCCAAAACCATGCATGTCTTTAGATATAAACAAATCTATATTTTTTGTTAACTAAAATAACTTAAGCAGATCAGTGCATAAGTCTCGTATAGGTCAAGTAAAAGAAATAAGTTGATTGAAATTTGTCAAAACTGAATATTTAAAAAAATTCAATTCAAACTGAATGTGTGAGCTCTTTCTCTACTTCTTTTTTTTTATTGATTATTCGCTCAGCATTACTTTTTTGGCGAAATTTGTACAAAAACACATATTTACATACAACAGTCCTTGGCGATAAAATGAAATACAATGCATTATATATTATACTTTGAAACAAAGAAACGAAAAAAAAAAAAAGTGAAAGAATAAAGTTACAGAAATTTATTATATTACTACAGAACTCTCATACAAGTTATGAAAGAAATGCATATCAACTTTATAAAATGAAGTACAAAAAAAAAAAAAAAAAAAAAAAATTCATTTCGTTTTACGGCACCTTTGTACCCACTATACAAAAAAATAATTTCTTACATTCAAAGATTGGTAAGCACTTTTTCTTTGCGTTTTTCTTCATCCCCAAAATTTTTCTGGCAAGTGTTTGTAGACTGAAGTTGTCGAGTATATATAAATCGATTCGCAATTGAAAATAATGGAACAAAACAAATAAAGTTTTTGAAAAGTTTTACTAAAACTAGTAGAATTTTTTTTTTTTTTTCTTAATTTTATTGCAATTTATTTTTTTTTTTTTTTTTTTTTTTTTTTTTTTTTTTTTTGGTTTCCCATGGCGACTTTTTCTATGAATTTTTTTTTTTGTTCGTTTTTTTCTATTTTTTCTGCGGGCACACTATATAAAGTTTTAAGCTTTACGATTACTTTATTTTTTCAAAGTATATTTTTTCACCTGTAAAAGTTTGCTATTTAAAGAAAATAAAAAAACTACAACTATGAGTATACGAGCAATTGCAAAGACCTAATAGAGAAAATGCATTTATCATGTCGTGCGGTTAGTTAAAATTAGATCAAGTTTCACAATTTTATATAGGATTATATTCTTAGACAGACCCGTTATCTCAAACTAAGACATTAAAATCGCAAAAAAAAAAATGTTATTCAATGTCAGCGCATTAGTTAATTAGTCACAGGAAAATTAAGTCTATTATTTCTTATCTTATTACCGAAAATAGTCTCGATAAGTGTTTTCTTTTTTTATGTACTTTTATTTTATTTATCAAGGTCTCTTATCAATTGTGAATTCTGGTTTGATATGTGGTTCTCAATTTTGTTTTTGTAAGTTACGGGTGACAAATAGACGAACGAATAGACAGCCGAACAGGATCAAGTCGATTTATATAGAGTCTAATACTAATAAAGTTTACGGCATTTTGAAAGTATATATCAGAATATTAGCAAAATAAACAACTGAACTTCAACAGTAAGTAATTAATCCTTAATTAGATACTTCTCAAATTGTTAAACTACAATACAAATACAATAGCAAAATGTTATCAATAAAGAACAGAAAAATAATGGGGGACTAAACAAAATTATCCTCTTCACAGCCAGGCTAACCAGATTTAGAGCTTCTGAATAATTTCTTTACTAAAAATCATTTGCGTCTTTGTTAAGTTTTAATTTACGAGAAGTTAAGGCAAATCTCTGCCCACAATATAATAACAAAATAAAAATAACTTTGCATTTTTCTAACTTCTTCTTAAAGATCTTAAGAGTGGCAAGTGTCCAACATAGGGAAGCTTTAGATGATACTTGGATTTGAAAGCTTAGCCCGTCTAAATAAAAAAACTTAAAATGTATTCGTAACTACGAGATGAGTCTCTATCAAAATACCATTGAAAGTGGTGAATTGGAGACTATAAGGATTGATTTTTAAGCACCGATTCAATTAGTTTTTTAAGCAGACTTTCGAATTTTCATAGGGAAAAATTTAGGAAAAGCTTTGTTTTTTAATTCCGAGCGAACTCATCGACTAACTGATGTATCTGTTGTTAATGGTGAAACTGAAAAAGGAAAAATTAAATTTGCTCCTTCAGTCTAAGGATGAAGGTGAAAATTGTAATTTCGACTGACAGAGTTCGCTCGGTTGTTATTCATCTTTATCAAAGGGATCACCGACAATTATCTCCCTTCCCATTCATGGCGGATACAAAAAAGCAGCTGTCACCCTAAAATGTATTACAAATTTTGATACTACGCCCCAATAGAGACATCTTTGTCTTGTTTGTCTGTTCTTGCTGTCAGAATATAAGCTCAGATTTTTAATTCAATACTTGCAAATTTCATGCAATCAAAATTGTAATTCTCGAAAGCATTTGCAGTTTAAATATTTTTAAATATCAGCTAATATTTTAACTTCAATAGAAACAATTTTCATTTATTCCTTTAAAGGATTAAAAAAAAATATTATAATGGATTTTATTAATAAAACTGTTTGCTTTATAATAAAATTCATCACAGCCAACAAAAACTTGACGAAAACAAATTAATTAAAATATAAATTTGCTTTTTCATCACATTATCAGAAACTTTTTTTAAAACGAAGAAAAATAATATATAAAACCTCGCATTACTAAAGTGTAACTCTTAGATACTCTGTTCATATTTGTCCAAGCACAATATAATTATAAAAAATAATCAAATATGAAAATAAGGGGTAAACTAAAATACAAAAAATTGTTCTCGTAATGCAAAATTTATTAATACTGCCATCTGTTTGCTTTGCTCTTCGAATTAGTAATTAATTAATTAACTCATGATGTGTGATGCAAAAATTGGACGCAATTTTAAAAAAAAAACCAAAACGTAATTTTAATCAAAAAAGATGTACGTTTTCATTTCGTTTGTAACATATCAAAGCTAGTTATTAAAAACGCCAAAAAAGATACATATATTGGTCAAGTATTGCGATTACTTACTTCTTGTAGCTTTTCTACCTGGTCACTGATCTATCCATTTACTCACGCATCCAGAAACATCTCAATGTCTATATGATAGTTAAAATATTATTGTAATCATTCTAATTTATAAGAGTGTGTATGTGTATTTGCAACAAATAAAATAATATAAAAATTAGAAAAATCTCAAATATAATTCCTGCAACGCATACGTATTACTATAAATACAAATTATATATATGATATCATATATTATATATTAAATATTATATGTTATATATTATATATTGTATATTATATATTATATATTATATAATATATATTAAATATTA
>KK351145.1:130755-288255 GCA_000671755.1 Glossina brevipalpis
ATTATATATTATATATTATATATTATATATTATATATTATATATTATATATTATATATTATATATTATATATTATATATTATATATAATATAATATTTACATTATTTCAATGTAACATAGAAACAGGGAGAAATGTAAACCTTATCATTACCTTTATAATAAGAAAACTTTAACGCATATGACTTTGCGAAGTATACAGATTTTGAATCATAGTCCGTATAGATATGAACAAGTTTATTTGCTCCTCTTTTGTTCATACTCTTCTAATTCCATATCCATCCCATAAAATCAATATTTTTGGCAGGAAGTCGACTAATTTTCATTACGTCGTTAGTGAAACACCACGACTTTATGAAAGCACTAATTGATTAATATTTATTAAATCTTTTATTTATTCATTTATTAAATTTAACTGAATTATGTTGAGCTAAAGAGCAGTTGACAATGAAAACTCATTCTCGACTAATTAATTAGTTCTACTAGCCTTGGACATAAACGAGGAACGTGTTTATTTATTGAGTTTATACGTTTATTCTTCATTTATTAAGAGATATTTGAATCGTTACATTTAAAAGTCACCTAAGTCTATAATTAAAGGATACTTTAAATTATTACTCATCCGAGGCAAATGTGTGTTTGGCGGATTAAAATTGTTGTAATATGTCGTTTTTATTCCACATAGAACGTAATGTGGACAACTTTAAGATGCAAGAATTTGTTTAGATATGTTTTGTTACTACTTGTAAAATTACACACCTGTAAATGTATATAAATATGAGGGAGTCTATTATCTTGTCAGTATATAACAATCTAAGAGTATATATAATGTGTGAATATAGGTACAGAAGTATATATCGTATTTGCAAAAGCCTTTTTGGTTACTATGTATGGACTCTTAAACCCCATGATCAAACTCCTAAACGCGAAGTAGCCACGATTGCATGTTATGTTAATATATTTTAAAATTTATATAAAGGTTATCCATTCCGTAGTCCGGATTTGCTTACCTTGCTTTACTAACATATATAAGACAAAACCGTCATCCAAGGCATTATGTGTTTAGTGTAATGTTTGCCATTTTACAATATGGATCGTTTAATAACCGTTAAATGTATTAAAGTAATAAAAAATTTGCAATTACTACCAAAATGCTGATTGTATAGTAAATATATGAGAGCGCCCTAATACATTAATAAAACTTTCAACGAAAGGAGTAAATAGAGGTAAAGATCCGTATATAAAGCGAAAAGATAAAGTATTGATCGCAAAGTCGTCAATCCGGTTATGTAAATAGCCACGGTTTGTAATGATCCGGCATAAAGTAAAATTTTCATTCACAATAGTGATTTTTTACAGATAATTTGCTAAAACAAAAAGGGAGAAGACATCAAATAATGAATGGATCACAGAAATTTCTATAAAGAAATGTAACGAATGTTTTAATTCCTTCTTTTTTTTTTGTCTATTTAGTTATGACTACTTTTTAAATATTTGCGGTATATAATTAAGTTTTATAATGACCTGAGAAAATTATAATATATATCGGAGATTGATAACCAGACCCAGCAAATTACGAACCCAGTCAGATTGTTTTTTTAGAATATAGATTTAGATCATTTTAAAAATAAACGAGTAATTTATTTTCTTTTATTTACACATTAAGTGCAATTTATATAAATATGCATTGGTATGTGTAGCTTAACGTTCACATATTAATTTATTCCATTTGATGTTTTCACATTGTAGTGCAGCTTATCATTACCCGCAGCAGTTCGGCTGTCAAAGTTAATAAGCAGCGTAAATACAGTCAAATAGCAATTAAGTCAAGAACAACAATAATAAAAGCAGTGATTACGTACAATGTTTGCGATATTTGATGAATGTATTTAAGATCAATTTATAGTGTGTCCCAAAGGCAACCTTTTGATAAGGCGTCGGCTTGAATTGCGGGAATATTAATGATTTTATTTATGAAATGACAAAGGCGCGAATAAAAAGCGTAGACTGAATCTATCTTAAGAAAGCCCTTTTTTTTTAATAACCTATAAGAAAAGGGAAAAAAGCCTAACAAACGCAAAAGCATGCTGTGACATAAGCACAACATGGTATATATTAAACTCTTTAAGCAATATGTAATGAAACTTTAACATCACCTAAACGCGTAAAAACATTTTTATCATAACCTTGTTACCTTATACGTGTAAGGAATTCTTATATAAATACCAGATTTTAATTAATTTGAGACGCGTAAATTTAAACCGAAATGAGCGATATTTCAATTTAAACTAATGAAAGATTACTAAATCAATGGCAAATAGATGACAATGGATGGGCAGCGCATTCACCGACAAGTAATTAGACTTCTGTAAATCGATTCATTAATTCATGACACAATTATACTTAAGAAATTTGTTATGAACTCTTTACATAAGTACATAAAGCTAAAAGTGATAATTAATCCATTTAAAAAAATTTACACAACGATCCAGTTTACTCGAACATATGGAAGATATTCGGAATATATTAAAGTTCCGAGAAAGCATAGAACTTTGTTAATTTTTTAGCTTAATTTGCGATCGTGATTATAAAAATTTTAAACTTTAAATTTAAAATTTTATTTTTAACTTTATTTCTTAGACAACGTCCTTAGTATATATACTTTTTTAATAATATATATATGTAGCTTAAATGAGCCCCTATACATCAAGCCATGCGTTTAAGAAACACAGAGTACCATGCAAAACACTCTCTGCAGTGGTTGAGACCCTATACCGAATATGTACTGTTTCAGAGTCATAGAATCTGTGTTCCTAACTTAATCAGAGTTGGAGTATATAGATCGAAATCTGCCTTCTTCGAATTATATTTTCGGCAATTGCTTCGTTCGTGTTATTCTGATTTTGAAAGCCGTTGATGGCACTGGAAACGCTGGAAAAGCTCGATTTGTAGGAAATATAAAGATATAAATGAACTTGATATACGCCGGAGACTTCAATGAGCATGTATTACGTAAATTTCATTCATTTGATTTAATATTCAAGACTCTATACGATTAATGTAATGTCAAAGAATAACGAAACAATTCGAAGAAAAATTGATTTATTTAATTTTTTTTCTGATGAAATTTATATTCTTACCTGAATCTAGAAAGTATCTGAAAAGCATCTGAAACGAAATAATTTTAAATATAAGTACATATAAGATTGCTTTAATCACAATTTAATCGATGGAAATTTCAAAATAAGTGCTCGCACAATAAATGGAAAGTTGTGAACTGTAACTTTGCGAACGGTGCTTGTAAATCTCTTATAACAACTTGAAGACTTAAGATTGTAGAGTTTCCATCATTCTGTCGATTATTTAAGTTTAAAAATATAACTACGATATAATATAATATTTTACATGAAATAAAATTTGCATAAAATGAATTTATCATCAATGGCCTGTCGCTTACTGTTGTCATCACTGTCAGGACAACGGTGTTAAGTAGCGTTGCGTGCAAACTCAGTTTAAATCACAAGTATGGAAATTCAATAATATTTGCGTATATTTACATCCCCACATATCGTACATCCATGCATGCGAAGTGTTTACATTTTTATATTCAAATAGCGGTTGTTGTGGTTATTGTGCGACCTCTTTGAGTGCTATTTATTTCATTTTGTTTACACTTTATTATCGAAGGCTTATTTATATTTAAACTTTATTAATTTTTCACTTTCATTTTATAATGAACTGCACGCACCTGTATTCGTGAATATAAAATTTTTATGAAAACACATTTTACACACGTACGCATACGTACACACAAATCACTATATATACTTGTGTACACCAGTGGTTTACTCGTGTTCTATTCAAGGCTCAATTTTTTTTTAATTTTTCACCAAAATAAATTTATATGAGAAGAATGTGCATATTTGAGAAGATAAAGTTGACTGTGAATGGATAAATGAAACGATATTTAAAATGTCGACTAATAGGGGTGGGTACAATTACGTTTTAAAAGTAGTACAATAGAAGGCGTTACTATTGTTAAATTTAGCCGAATCATGACGTAGATACCTTAAAGTTCTTATTATTAGGTTTTAGCTTTAGCTTTCAATGCATCTGATTTCGTTGAAAAGTACGTTTAGATAAACCTTAATGGTAAGGATATAAGAAAGAGTTCTTTAACTAAGAACGTTCACCTCCATATTGCAAAAAGTGTCGGGGAGGAAATCTCATCCAAACTCAAATTGGAAATTTCTACTCTCTTCATCGTATTCATTTGTTCTTCTCCTCCTTACAATTCATCATCAGTTTCAATCGACGGCTTATTATTGTCTGTGCCTAAGTAAAACCGTGATTCTTGTGACGACTACTAAAAGATAGACCTCACATTTGAGACGTACTTTCGACACGAAATTAATATTATGTCAGTAAGATGGAAAATGGCTAGTAATGGAAATGGTATACTTAGCAGTTTTGTTTAATGAAAGGGCAATTTTCACTTTAAAAAAAAGTCCTTAAAATAACACAAATCTATCAGGAATAAAATCTTGTTGATAGATGTTACTGACTACGTTAGTAAATTAAATAACAAAATGTTGTATTTAATCTTAAGGTTAAATGTCTCTTGATATTATTTTGTTCGGAAATTTCTATTATTTTTACAAAATCCATACCTATGATATTATTAATATTAATCGGTGTACTGTTTCTAATTTTGCTGACTTTAGCAAGCAATCTACTTTTGCTATCACTGCTGAAGTAGTATCTGAATTCTATAAATTTCATTATAATCTATTTACTTACTGAGTTTACCGCATAGTCAAGTTCTTAAGAAATGCGGCTGCCAACATACTATATTCAGTCAGCGTCAGTGCTGTAAGCTGTACTCTTTAATAACTATTACTCTGCAGAAGTAGTTCGGTCTTCGGTAAAGACATAATACTTCTCGATAAGGCATCCAGTTCTCACTCTGCAACCATTTCCTTTCTTCCTCCCCTCTTCTTTCTGACCAACAATGTATTAAACTTATAGGGGATAACTGAGTGGTAGGTCATCAAAAAAAAAAAAAAAGAGAATACGTAGAAAAATTGTGTACATTTTTATTAGGGCATGTAGTTATATGCAAGATTGTCTAAATAAAAGTAATTACTTTAGATACGTGGGTGAATTATGACTAATTCCAAGTTTCTGTTTTGTGAATGCTTTCAAAATTTTTACAACGACCTCAGGACCTATGCTAATCATCATCAGCTAAGTTCTTTAATTTATATGTTTTCAGTTTCAATAGAATATCGACTTGAATAGGTAGGTTTTTGCTATTTTTCTAGATTAGTCTTGAAAATTTACCTGCGGCTATCGAGGGAAATACTATAAGGCAATTTTCATTTTTTCAATCGAATTTTTAGGAGCCTGACATACCAAAGAAAGGGTAATAGGACAAACATGGCTAAATCTCGATTCCGTATATTGTATTGATCAAAACTACGTACAATTTATGAGATGTTTAGAATGTATAGCTAAATAATGTAAACGGAATGACAAGATTATTATACCACGTTTTTTGGTGGAGTGTACAAAAATATCCACAATGATTATTTCGCCATAATTTCATTCTTTACTCTCTTAATTATCTCTCTAATTATCTAAAAAGCTTTTTCTTAAAGTTTACAAACTGTATAATAATAATATCATCTCTTAATTTAAATGATTTATATTACAATTTATTTAATAAGATATTTGTTTTTAGAAAATGTTTTGGTTATTTTGCTTATATATAACAAAATTATAATATCGTATATTTGTAAAATATTTTCTAATTATATAAAGTTGAAATTAAAATATTTTGATATCATTATATTATATATAATTTGCAGAATAATCAAATTATGTTCCAATTATTATTTCATTGTTAAATAAAAACAAATAAAAACATTTTTCTTCAGCTAAAGTCGAATCTTGTATACCCTTCACCATTCATTCTATCATATTAATATCAATAATTTTATCCTACTGCGACGTAATAAGGTAGGATAAAACGGATAAAACAAGTAATAAGAAGAAATTGCTAAAAAAAAAAAAGTGAAAAGATGAAAATTTCTTCACTTATAACATTATGAGGGTGTGGCCTTTCGAGAAAGGCAATGTAGTTTCATGTGTGAAAAATATAATTAACAATTTTCAATATTCTGTTTCGTTTATCGTTAAAAAAATTAAAAAAAACGTAATTGATGATTTGATCAGTTTGTGAGAGGACATGGCCAATTTTTCTATTTATCAATAGTTGAATTTTTTATAGAATAAATGTAGAAAATTTCAGCCTTCTATCTTTCATAATTTATGAGCAAAATGACCAAAAATCTACTATTTTTAGTTTACGTTTTACTGTAGTCGTGTCCGACCTGCTTGCGAGAAATTCCAATATTTCTGTCAGATCAAGAATATATGAAGTTTCTTTTCGGGTATTCCAAAGGTTATCACGAAATGAGTATACTCCCGTTTTTCGATAAGGAGTATAACAATATCAATAAATACATTATTAACATGAAAATTAATACATTTACATACTTCAGTAGATAAAATGTTATTTTCCAAATAAATTTTTCTAATTAAAGAATTACAGAAGTATGACTGAAATATAACTTGAATTCTTTGAATGTAATCGATGTAGACTATGAAATTAATGATAAAATACAAATTGACATATTATAGTCAGAGAAAGTTCACCATTAAATACACCTTTACATCAATTCCTCTCATTTCCATATAAGAGCAAGCGTTTCATGAGAGTCCTTATAGGAAAGGAAACTTAATTGGCGCACTGTCTTGGTCCAAATTTAGGAAATTTAATTTTTTGTTATTCTTCTACTGTTTCTGTCATAAAGTTCTGTTAAGTAGACTTTGTTGTCATATGAAGATTTATCGTTCATGCAAACGTTTCGGGTTGAATTCAAAAAGTAGACCTATATAGTCCAAATTTAATACATTTTATTTTTATATCAAACTACTGTTATGCAGTAAGTTTTATGAAAATCCTTATAGGTGATGGGATCAAAAAATAGGTCTATCTGTTCCAAAACTGGTGTAATTAAGCTTTTTATATATAACATATATATAGTTTTTTTATCATATAAAGGCTTACTTTTCATAGAAATTTTAAATGGTCCCATCCAATACAAATGCTTTACATTTATTAATTAGTTCCTACCGATTTTTTCCGGAAAACATTTCAAATTGTAATCTTTTTCATATAAAAACTCTTATGAAATGTGGTGTTACCATAGGAATCATGGCAAAAATAGCGCAATCAAATCCATGCTCAGTAGTATTGTTTCTTGGGCCAAAATACATGTGTATATCACGAATTTCACCAAAATATCTGAAAAAGTACGACCTATGGTTTGAACACAAGGAAAATAGACAAGCATCAAACGGACAGACAGACTGACGTAGATGGGCTGATATACAGACGAAAAGACAGGCTTAGATCAATTCTAAAAATAATTGTGAATCGATCGAACGTATACCCACGCAACTTAATGTACTCTGCACAACAAGCGAAGTAGGGTATAAAAATTATAAGACGACGTAGGCTCTATCTAAAGCAGTTGCCCTTAATTTTGGCTTTTTCTCCATTGCAATAAAATTAATTTTTTTTTACTTATTTGAAGTTTTAATATAAATTATATTTAGAATGATGGAGGGAAAATGCAAAAGAAAGATTTTCGTAATTTAATATTCAGAAGAAATTGTACATAATTATGGATAAAATCGAATATTCTATAAATACACCAAAAACTTAATAAATTTGGAAAGAAAATGTATTAACTATTAAATAAATGCACGACAAGTGAGAGTAATGATGGAGTTCTTATCTCTTCACACATCAAGCAGCAATGAATATTATTATTGTTCTCAATATGAATATCTGGTGCTTTACATATTTGGTGAGTGACAATATTCATCATAAAGTTTCTTAAGTTCCGCATCTATGTCCTCAATAGCAACATAGTTTGGATCATTTTGATATTTATTAGACCCTAGATCCTCTAAATTTGGTGTAGACGTACGTCCCTCCAGAGAGAATCGAATTTTAAAACGAGGCAGTTCATCGGAATCACAATTATTTATGTACGCTTCAATTTCTTGGTCCAAAGCATTTTGATTAGACATAGAAGAGGATTCCGATATTTGTTGACGTTTAAAACTGCTTATATCTTCATTTGGGTGCATACTTTTTTTCTGATCACCGTAATCTTCTGAATTTACTTTTTTAAACATTTTGGTTTTTTTCTTATTTTTTTTTTCTTGTTATCTATATTTATATATAAGAAAATTTCGACCTGTAAACGAAAATTATTGTGATTTGTAAATCACAACCTGCTCCGTTAGCAAGTAAAATCAAATTTTACTGAGTTTATAGTCACTCTTATAATGTTATCTACCGAAGTTCGATTTTTGAGGACATGAATAAAGAAAATTACAAACACTTTTTTAAAGTTACAAATAAAATAAATTAATTTATTTCGAAACAATTTATAAAAAATTAAATAAAAACTTCGTTGAATATTATTCAGTATTATAGTAATTTTTGAAAGGAAAAATACATTTACATTCTTTGTAATAATGACATGATAAACTCGTTGTCATATTAATGAAAGCTTTACGTTTTTTTATTTTTGTATTTTCAACCAGATACACAAATTTTGAAACCAGCGACATTAAGTCAACATTACGCAATTTTCCAATCTCACACAAATTACCAAAGATGTAAAAGGCGACTGCCTGTCTAACGATGTGACGGTCTAATGCTCTTTTAAAAAATTGGGTTGATGCGGAATATTGCCACTGCATAGTCGTAGTGTTGAATAATTTCTTTGCGGTTAGCTCCATTTATTCCCTTCCCTAAAACAGAATATAAAGGAAAAGATTCGCGACATACACGTTCCGTTATACTGTAATGAACGCAAATTTAACAAATGCTTTTACGAGTCTTGGTATTTTCCTTCTTTTCACGGAAATGAAAAAATATTAATCATTCTTGCATTCCTCGTTAAAAATTTTTACTGAAATTAGCTAATCATAAATTAATTAAAAACAAAATTACACTCAACACGTTTGTAAACTCAACATACTGTGGTTTGATATCAAAAAAGGATAAATATAAAATTGACAGAATTTCTTTAAGGTATAATTGCAATATAATATTTAATGTTTTTACACCGAAAATCTTATCAATGCTTCTTTTTTAGAGTTTTCAAATAAAGTTTTCTTATAAATCAATGTCGGTTTTTTTTATGAAAGAAAAGTTTTCATTTCAATATAACGGCCAAATACTTTAATCTAATTATTTTTCGTTGTATAGATATATTAGATCATATAAAAAATCTCCGCGGTTTTTGTTTTGCCATTCTCTCCTGGCCACACTCACCTCATTGTCACAAACGAACATGTACTTGAAAGGTGGCGTTCCAATTTACATTTTTTGTACAAATAGTTTTCTTATTCTTTGCTCGTCTAAGAAGATATATTGATTTGAAAATGAGTGAAATATCTGAAAAGATACGCTAGGCGATGCTTTTTTTAGTATTAAAAAGGTTAAAAAGAAAGATACAAATAAAATTTGTGAATTGTACGTTTGAAAATGCTATGAGGAGTGACAAAGGACCCAGGGATATTTTAGTCGATTCCATTCCCGAAATTTTGATATTAGTGAAAAAGTCGATTAAATTTTTCAACCGGTGAACAAAGACCAAGTTTGGAATTATTTGAAAAGAACAAGATACAAAAAGAAGCTCACGAATGAACCAAAAATCCGCCTAGAAATAACATATCATCAAATGCATTTTCCCATAAGTTACGAAAATATATAAATTCCGTGGAAATACGTCCGATCTTTTGATGCTACCCACAGAACTATTAATTTTTTTACTACAGTAAGGATTGCATTAAATCTTCAGAAGTAATTTGAATACAATTGGAAATAAATTAAATACAATTTACTTTAGTGCTGCTAGTGGTTCTCTTAGGCGGGTTTTACAATATGAAGTCGGTGATCGTCATATTGCAAAATTAGCTTAAAGTTGCGGCATATTAAGGCATTTTTCCAGTTAGCAGTCAGCTCAATTTCATCAATTGATGATCTCGATGAATTAGTCAATACCTAAGTAATCCCCAGCTAATCCTTAGTAATCGCAAGCAAATCCCTAGCGAATGCGCAGTTAATCTTCAATTAATCCCTAGCTAATCCTTAACAAATCCCTAACTAATACATTTTGCCTCGTTTATCAACCAGGGTTTCTACATCGATTTGTCATCAACTTTTTCTTGAAATAATGTAGTTGTAAACTATCAATGGGTTTGGCGTTTGATTTATTAAAATCTCACAAAAACTATATTATTTACAGAGTTAACTTGTACTGTTCACTTATACTATTATCTAAACCTTAAAGAAGTTCTTTCGCATAGAGAAGTCATGATAGCATATAAAAATCGAAATGAAAAGATATCTTCTATCTATTTTTAAGTAAATTTCTTCTCATATTTCATTAAGTAACATGATCACACGAAAACTTTGTTAATTCTTTTAACCTTACCATCTACCATGTCTTAATTTTGTCTTCTAATAGTAATGAAGAACAAAGCCGCTTATTTTTTTTTTTTTTTCTTTTGCTCTTCATCCAAAGTAAACATAAGTGCACTTCGGGTGACGTATTTAGTTCATCTTTTTACTTCTTTTATTGTGATTATCTCAACGGTTCATTGCAACTGCTATTTACAACAACGATGGTTAAATTAATCCTTTTCGTTTAAACTAAACCACTTTGGGTTCTTACAAAAATGTTTGTCTTTTTTTAAAAAAAAAAAAAAGATGGGAAATTATATATAACAACGTCTTCATGACATACTTCTGTTTAGATGTTACTTTCCATTGAAGTGCCTTAAAATTAAACAATAGATTATTAGGATAAAATTAACATTTGCCTTAAATTTTATACATTTCAATGAAAAGTTCGTAAAACAAAATAGAATATTTTATAAAGGTAAAGGCATTTTGACAAAAAATTTACATTGAATCTCTTAATACAACAAAAAATATGCTGTTAGCTTTGAGTTGCACATAAGCAAATATCTATTAAAAATATACCACAACATTGTAAACTGAACGTAGTAAGCTTACACAATGTCTTACATGACGTTACCGTATAACACATAAATCATAGAAGCATTATTGGTAATGTTGGAGCATTGCATTTTTATGCAACTAATTCCCTAGTGAAGGCCTAATATGCTTCAACTCAGCAGTTTGCAAGCAGAAAAAAATTTCTTCACTTTAACCACGATAATAATATAATATATAATATAAACAAGCAAGAGAGATAATTATATTCTTGTATACTCCCCACCCACTGTATTAAGTAAAGTTGAAAAAGCTATATTTCAATAAATGGGCGTGGCACATTTTTCTACTTTTTTGGAATATCATGGAAATTGTTGCTTTGCTGTCTATAAGCACTTAGCAAGCCAGAAAACAGAGGTGTTTTCAGTTTATTCAACATTGCAGACTTGACTTTCGATCGATTTGGCCCATTTTCAATAGCAATGTATGTGAAAGAGCTTTCAATGTTTCTGCCAAATTTGAAGCCGATATCTTTATTTTTGCGGCCAAGCAAATGTTTACCACAGATGGACGGACGGACAGAAAGGCAGACAGATGAATATATGGATAGACGGACAAACGAATGTGCTTAAATCGATTCTAAATATGATATTGATTTCTGGGCATTACAAAACAAAATCACGAAATACATATACCCCTCACGTTCGATGGCGAGTATGAAAAAAGTCTAAACACATTTTAAATAAAAAAGATTTTATTATGCAAAAGAGAAAGGAATCCTCTTGGAGTAGTCAGCACTTGCTCTGTAAGACGCACTTGCTCAGTAAGGCGCACTTGAACGATTCGAAGACACGTAACATTACATGACGCCT
This sequence comes from Glossina brevipalpis, assembly GCA_000671755.1. Classification (NCBI taxonomy): domain Eukaryota; kingdom Metazoa; phylum Arthropoda; class Insecta; order Diptera; family Glossinidae; genus Glossina; species Glossina brevipalpis. The sequence continues at coordinate 142,738 of KK351145.1, forward strand.
AAACACATGCTAATAAGTATAAAACATTTAACGGTAAATAGTTGCTTTTTAATTTTACTGCTTCAAGTAATGTGAATTACAATGATTTCCAAATGTAAGCTAACGATCGGCATCTTTATCGCGTGCAATGTCTCCTTTTTTATGCGTGGTCTCCCCATTTTGTTAGCAAATTATTTTGGAAGTGACTTTCGTTTGCATAAAAGTTGTTATTCTTTTTTGACGGAAAAACGATAAGTGTATTCATAGAGAGCAACGAATCGTAGTGACATTTCAGCTGTAATTTGTGAATGGTGCTACTGGAACTTCTCTTTTATTAAAAGAAATTTACGGCACAATGAACGTTTATCACACGGGCGCAAGTTTTTAACTGAGTGAAGCAATTTCAAGATGGCTGAAAAGGCGTTAAATATGATTCATGTCCCAAACGCCCGCCTACATCAAAAACGGATGAAGATATTGAAGAAAGTTAGTAATCTGATTCGATCTGATCATCGGTTAACTATTCGTGCGATTGTTGCGATTGATGAGTGATAACATGTGACGAATCTTGGTGTTTCCTCTGTGAGCTTGAGACTAAATGCCAGTCAATGCCACAATGCCAAGACCACAACTTCACTAAAACGGATCGGACGAGCAAATCAAGATTAAAGGCGATAATAACTTTTTTTTTTTACATTTATGGAATTGGATTATTTTACTGGGTTCCAAAAAGTCAAGCTCTTAATCAACATTACTAACTTGATGTTCTTGGTTAACTCAGTGAAAGAATAAGCAAGAAATCTCCCGAATAGTGAAAGAATAAGTCGTGGGTTCTCCATTAAGGCAAGGTCCCGAAAAATTGGAAAAATCGCATGGATCTTTTTAGAGATAAAAGAATAGTAGATATTGAAGGTAATAGTAATTAAAAGTGTATAAATTTTTTTGTGGAATTGTTTCGTTATGTAACAGCCAACTTTCGTATATATATACACTCTTAAAAAAATTTTGAAAAATTCATTCTGGTTCAATTCTTTTTGGAAATACAAAATTTTAGAACAATTTTTGTCTTTGATTGTTTTACTTTTTCTTATAGTACAAGACATGTTACGTGGAGAACAAAAAAAACTGCAAATATGTTTAAACAGTCATCCTTATCGTGGTCATCAACATTTCCAACAATGCACAACAACAAAATTTTACATAAGAGGAAAGTCTTCTTGGAAACATATAATTTTAAATATGCTTGGGCGGCGATAGCAATTATGGTAAGTATATGTTAAATATAAGTAAAAAAAAAAAAAAAAAATTATGTATGTGTGTGTTCACCTTTGCAATACGAATCTTAACTGTCTGCTCAATTTTAAGTGGCTGTGTAAGTGGCTCTGATAAGTATTGGTTGTAAATTTCAAATTTGCTATATTTCCAAAATTATTAACACCAATCGAGAATAGTTTACTTTAGAAACTATATAAAGCACTCTACATGAGATGTGATAATGTACTCAATGCAATTTTAAGAGCTGAAGAATGAACTTTTAAAGTAATCGAGATTACATCTTATAATTGAACAAAATTTCTTCACACGAGAAATTTTAAATATTGAAATTTTCTTCATATGACGGCTTACTTTAAATAAAGGAACGGAATGATTGATTCAACGGTCTGATTCAATTTATTCTCAGTTCAGGCGTTGGTCCTTGGCATAAAACCCCATCCTTAGTTTATCAAATTTCATTAAAGTATTTTGAAAATTTGCGTCGTGTAGGTTGAATACTAAACATCATGAACAGCCATCAGACAGGCAGATAGACAACCAAATGGATAGACAGATAGATAAACTTAAATCAATCAATAATAAATGATGACATAGATGTTATTTATACATATACACAGACTGTACCGCAAGTGGTATAGAGTATAACAAGCAATTGCGAAAACTGCAGGTAAAACTGTGCTTGAAAATGGATTGTGAATGGTATCGCTATTACCATATACAACTGCAACCTTCAAACAAAAAAATTCAATGTTTCAATGGCTACCCGATAGCTTTTAATTTTCCTGTCCTGCCTTTGTGCGCATAAAAACTGTCCTATTACGTAGACGAATTTGCGTACGTTTCAAAACAAATTTAGATACATTTTTTTGAATTATTATGCATATAATATTTCATAGAAAACTATTTAAATAAATAAATGAATTTTAGGTAAATAAACATCTGACATTTAAATATTTACTTTTTAATTTAGATGCATATGTGAAAACTATTTTAAAAACAAAAAAAAAATTTATTAAAATGAATATTTTTGTATAAAAGAAAATATGTATTTTATCTCTTTCAGTTTTACGTAATATCTAATTGAATTCTATATATTTTTCTCTTTTCTTTTTTTTAATTTCCTACGATATGATGTTCTCTGTAATTTCAATTGAAGAGTTTGCTTTTTTTCCTTTGATATTTTGAAGATATAAAATTACAAATGTCAATGGGTTGGCATTTGATTACGATAGTTAGGATTTCTGGTTTGTTCATCGTATGCACATCGTAAGCTTTTCATATAAAAAAAACTTCTTGTATTGTTGTGTATATGGAGATCTATATACCATAGGAAATGAAACTCTTAACAAACAATGAAAATTGAACTTTCAAAAATAGAAAATAAAATATTAAACTCACAACCTTCTACTGACTCTTCTACTCTTGTTATAATGTACTTAAGAAGATGTTTTAATAATTTTTTAAAATAAAAATAGTGGAGTAACAGTTCTTGTGAAAAGAAAAAAAAAAATTTTTCTTTCAGAACACTTCTTTCTTCGTACGTCTAACGTAACTCAAGCTTGATGTAATTAGCTACAAATTTCAACCGCAACTTGGAGATAACATTCTCTACTGGTAACATAAGCGAATTTGTGAAAATAAAAAAATTAAATTCAAGTATAGACTTCAAAAAAACTGCTTATTTCGTTATTGGTAAAAGTCTGTTAAAATTTGCACAATTTTCACACAATTCACTTTAGTTCTCTAGATATTGAAGGAGTGTTTCTCAAAGGATTAAGTTTGTCCCCCATATATGTAAAGAAATATGAAAATAAATATATTTTGATGTCCATTCATATAAAGTAGAAAATTACAATTACAATCTATCAGCCAAGAAATATTATAATATTTTTAATTAACTATAATATTTATAACTAGATGATGCATAATATTTTTATTTCATAATTCATTAAGAGCTATACTATGCACACAAATAATATATTTTTCTACTATACTTGACAAGACTGCATAATTAATCTTTTCATAATTTAAACACTCTACTGCTTCTTATCTTTATAAGGTTTATTAAGATTTATAATTATCATTATATTATTATAATTATTTTTATTATTATTATTATAACTTATTTAAACAAACGAAATAAATTCATGCACTAAAAAAAATTAAATGAGCTCTAGCAACTAAGGCCATTCAATTTATTTTTTTAAAAAGATGGACTAGATGGTTTTTTCTAGTCGTTTCAATTAAGAGAGTTAGCTGGTTTATTTCTATTACGATCTTCAGGTATTTCTAAGATATCCGTAGGTTTAGATGCTTCAAATGTGTGAGTCTTCGAACTATAGAAATGCTTTGGCATTCACAAAAAGTAAATGTTTAATTGCATGGTTTTGTCCAGAAGTAGATATTTTAAGGATTCATTTGGTCTGTTGCAATAGACTGAATACGGCGAATTCTCGCAAATGTTTTGATCTTGATTTTCTCGACATCGATTGGCTATAGATGGTACTGCAAAGAGATTGATAGTAACAGTTTACGATTTTAGTTTCGATGTTCTTAAAAAATAATAACAAAAAATATATTGAATCGCTAGATTTTAAGCTAAAACTAACAACAGTTCTGTGTTCTTTTGATGAATAATCATTATTACAATATGCCTCTATGTCGACTATGTGTCGAATATATGTATATATGTACATTTGTGTTTTAATATGATATGTAAGTGGGAGATTGATGATTGTTGATATTAGTGCAAACAAATTTTTTCGTTAATTTTTTTTATTAATTTTTTTTTTTTTTGAATATATTTTTGAAGATCAATGTTTCTTCCATCATGCCACCCGTTATTAATAGTTGTCAAAGCAGCAAATTTTATAAACTACATACTCATTCAATTAGGTTTTTAATGAATGTAAGTTCGATCCATGGAGTTTTGACTTCAATAGGTAGATAATAGAGAGTCTTATGGGGATATAATCCGCTTTTGCTACTGTTCAGTAGAATATATATGTATTTTAAGGAGTTTTTAATATTACCGCGCTTTACATACTTTTCACTCATCAACTGCCCGTCCACTAGAAAATATAACTATTGTCTTCTGTAAAAGATTTGGTAGAGAAAAACGAATCTTAAAATCGCTCATGTATTGAGAGTTACAAAAGATATATTAAACTGAATCTACCTTAAAGAAGAGAACTAAACAAAATCAAAGAAATTTCTACGATGATATCAGCACGACATGGAAAGCAATGCAATGCAATGCAAAATAACCAAAAAGCGTGTGAAGAATTGTGTAACTGCTTTAAAGAGAAAAAGAATAACGCTAACTAAAGCAAAAATGAAAAAGAAGATATAAAAAGAAATCGCGTCTATGGACGATTGTTGTTGTTGATTCTGTTGTTTTCACAACTATTTTTGCGACATGATGTTAAAATTGCAACATACAAAATGAGACCTTCGTTGGTGCCTGTTAACATGTCTACTTATATATGTCTTAGCATTCAATGCGTATACGTTTGCATGAGTATTTATGTAAGTGTGGTACTTTTTATTGTGCATACTCTTTATATATTGATGAATAGAAACACCTCAACATGTATGTGCGTCATAACAACGCATGCAACGTGCCAGATTTTCTGAGTATCTTAGAAGACTGGCTGACTCTTCCATGGAAAAGTGTATATGAACACTTACTTTTGAACGTTATTATGCAATATATATATATATATATATATATATGTCTCGCAATGTTCTTCGCTTTACATGCGGTTGTATCGTTTTTCTTTGTAACTGAATGAATGCTTACAGTAATCACATAGAAAGTTTTCTTTTAAGCTTATGAACAAAAGATCAAAATTTAATGACAAACAATGGTAGAAAAATGTAGAAAGGAAGACGAGGACAATCATGTATTCAATCGACGAACAAATATGTAATGTAAAGCCTGTAACGAATTGGTTTTAATTTTTTTTTCTTTTCTGAGACACGCCCAACGATGACCAAACATTGATACAAGAAAACTTTATGTTTTGAACCTACGAATTAGGTTACATAAGAAATAATTACTTAAGGAAACACGGGTATCCTTTAGTAATCTCGGGGACAACCAGTAACTGTGACAAAAGACTTTTTCATTGTAAAGGAAAACATAAAATCAATATAAGTTATAAGATGAAATATGTTAATTAATCCTGGCTAGCTAGTCCGTACATATTATTTTTTTATTCAACCTCATTATACCTATTCTGGTCCATAGCTATTCCACGGTTTTATAACCTACATATCTGTCTATCCCTCCTGTCCGATCCGGGACAAGTTTCATTCCTAAATTCTTGGTCCGTCGTCGATAGTTAGTTTCCACTACTACTTGGTTGTTTCTCAAACACGGGCGGTTAAGTGGAACGAACGTCCATTCTCGATAACGAGCACAACATAATGGAAGATCAAATGTAAGCATCTTTTATAGATACACTTGTCAACTGTCACCACTATGGCGGGGTTTCACGAACGACTTGAGATATCACTCGAATTCAACTATTTAGACCTGCGAATTAAATCATCCCCATCTTAAGTTACATTTTAACTTATATTGTATTAATATACGTAGAAATTATCTAATGGGATCAATGTAAGGAAAACGCCACTAATTTTTTTCCTTTACTAAAGATTGTGAAATTTTTATATACAAAATGGGCACTACAGACCTCATGAAGTTTACATTCTACAGCATATATAATACGATATTCAAAAAATAATTAAAACATATTTAACTCGTTGCAGTGGACACTTGTCTCTCACAAAGTGAATAGAAAATAGAAATCTGATTTCAAATACGTAAAACGTATGTGTAATGCATCCCATGTAACAAAGTAAGAATATAGAGTTTTTCACACTTTAACTTGAAATAAAATTTCATTTGTTTATTACATTTGTATATACAATCAATCAATCATTCAAATATCAATTTAATAAATAAAATTTATGATAAAAATAGATATTTCAGCATTAGCTGCATCAAAGGAAAGTATACATGTTAACCCAGTGAAAATGTTTGGGATTTAATTTTTATTTTTTAACTTTTTGTTTAAAGATTAGCCTCAATGATTTTCTTATTAGGACGATTTTCAAAGAAATACCTATTAATAATTGCAATTTTGCTGATAAGTTTATTATAAACCATGCGAAATTATTATAATCAGTTAGGTCCGATTATACACTCTATAGCATTTCGTCTAATGCAATACTTCATTTATTTTTCTAATAGAATGCCAAAAATTATACCCCGTTCTCGTCTAAAGACAAACTTTTCATGAGGGTCCTTATATAGCAAAAATCCATTTTCATGTTGAAGACCTTTCATTTTTTTTCCCTTTTTTTTCGCATAAATATTAAAAATTAGTATTTGTTGATGCAAAGAGTAGATCCAGAAAAGGACTGTTCTAAACTTGGTACGTCTGATTTCTATATTTTTATAATATTAATTATAAAATATATTTGCCATATTAATTTTCAAGGAGCGTTGGGTTAAAAAATCTGGACATGATTACCGACAGTAATAGCTTTTTCTATTTTGAAAAAATTTTTAAACTAATTCCTGTATATCCTCTCAAAGTTATTGAAAAGGCATGTATGATTATTCAATTTAACTAGAAATAAATCAAAACATTAAAATTTTTTAATCGATTTCTCAAATTTAATTTCAAAACACGTATATCGCCATTTTTCGATAATAGATATACAAATAACTTTTGTACACATAGATAGAAGATAGATCTCTCTTTGAAATAATGAGATGAATTGAAGCCATTAACACGATTGCAAAAAAAAAAAAAAATAAAAAATAAAAACAAACGTTTAAAAAAATTAATGAATGAACCCTTAACACACGCTTACATTCTTTTTACGCTATTTCTATTCAATGAATTTGTACAGAAATTAATATGTATTTACTGCACTTATATATATAGAGTACGAACACTCAGACATTTTAGAAAATATTAAGCTTCAAAGCGGTAATATAATACACGAATTACAAATTTGATATGATATATGTATGTTTTGCAATATTTGATATTGTGTAGCAAGAAATGTTTACACGTAAATATCAATGTATTAGAATATCAAAAAAAAAGTTGACACAATTTCTCTATGTTTAGTAAAAAATTTCGTTTAGTATTTATATAAATCCTATTAATCAATTGATTATATAAATAGTCCGTGCTAGTCTGCAACTTTTTAATTTTCTTCTTTTTTTTTTGTTTATTCAATTAATAAAAATATTTAAACTTTTCTCTGAAAAGTTTCATAAAAAATTTTTGTTGATATTTAGCTTCTTAAGATTTTTAAGCGACTGGGAAAGGGGTAGAAGTATGAAATTGGAATGAAATTTAAAATATTGACGGATAAATAAAGTGATTCCTTTTTTTATAAGAAGGCATCGCGTTTTCTTTCTATTTAATGAATTTGTTACGAATATATCTTTAGAATTTTAAATATCGGCATTTTAATGATGAAGAAATCAGATTTCAGATATGAAACTGTCTTTGGAAAATCTGCTAAATTCAATCAAATCGAACGCCACATCTCTTAAAAACAATCTCTATATAACATTGTTATGCGCTCTAAATCAATTTGAAAATCCAATATAGTATTATAAATATAAGACAGACATAGAAATTATCTCTACCTAGTTTTCTATAAATATATTAAACAAAGCATCTGCATTTGCATTCTGTCTAACGAAATTACAATTCCGTCAAAATCAGTTCAAGATCCTCTTTCAAGATTCGTAATAACATAAAATCCATAATTTTGAGCATTATCGCAATAATCAAAGCAATCCTTGGATACATAATAAGCGTTCGAATGTTAAAAGAGTGTTACGGGAAACGAGTGAATTCAGGAGAAAAGATATCATATTAATAGCAGTTTAATGCTGCTATCGGTTTCCGGAGGACGGGTTTCACCATACGAGGCTCTAAAGTTCTCATTCTTAAGATCAGGTTATAGGGCTTTTAGGTCAGTTTCATCAACTGTTATTGTCCTCTAAAGAATGCTAGGTTAGAGTAAATCACAAACATGCGTGAATTACTGGACGATAACTTAAACTGTTGCATGAAACACAAGAATAAGAGCTTTTACAGTTTAGTAGTAGGGAATAGAGAGTGCAGAAAACCTTATATATATATATAAGCAATTAATTCTACATTTTATAAAATGAAAAATTTAAGCTAACAAAACGTACCTTAAGTACAAAACATTTTAAAATCATCTAAAAATGACTTAAGCGAAATACGTGTACGCAGAGTTTAATTTCGTAATTTTTTTCTTTTCTTTTTTGTTTTATGGTTTTTTTTTTTTTGTAATTTAAGTCAAAAAAACAAAAAGGCAGTAAGCGAAGCCACGGCCTGAATTTAGATGGTTAAATATAACACGAAATAGTAATAATAAAAAAAAAATGTAACATGAAAGACAGGAAGGAAAAAATTATGTACTTGAAAAAAAAGAATAATCAACTCCCGTGATACAAAGATATGGGAACACAATCTCCGGTTCTAATACTTAAGCAATTAGTTTCTTATGCAAAATTATTAACTACAAAGGAAATCATTGTTTTAATTTAATATTTCTTATTTTCTTTTTTTTTTAATTTCTACTACATTTTTTCTTGTTTTCTTCTTTTCTTTCGCATTTTTCAATTTTCAAGCTTAGTGCACAGCTCATTTTTAATAAAAAAAACAACACATTCTTAGAAATAAATTGATTTCAATAATAAGAAACTGATTGCAGAAGCATGTACAAGAGCTATAAGCTACTTAGTATCACAACAGTTTGATGATTTTCCTTCATTTAGTTTTTTTTTTTTTTTCTTGTTTTTCTTTATAAAAATATATTTTAAATTTTGTAAATGAGAATTGAATCTATTCAAAGACCAATATAATATATATATATATATTCCATGAGAATTAAATTCAGAAATATTATATAAAAAAACAAGTTAACGAATTTCGATGCAGAACTTATAGAGAGGAAATCAAAAAAATTTCAAAAGCAAAAACGAAAACTAAATTTTATATTCCAAGTATACCGTTCTATTCAATTTCTGCCGTATCTCTTCAGCACTCTTTTCGTTAAAGACCTAAGATCTTTGCGTAGAAAGTACAGGGAAATATAAATTTTTTTTACTCAAACGCAATGCGCTTTCTCTATTGGGCGATTACATAAATTAGTTTCGTCAGTTATAAGCAATGCTTAGTGACATCAATCTTCTGGCTAATAAACGCTAATAATGGACAATACTTTAAGGATTCTCTTGCATAAAAACCATTATTTTCTGAGGATTCAATCCAGGCTACGCTACAGTCGCGAGTAGAATCCGTACTAACAACCGCTTTACATTGTACTAAACGACTTATAACGCAAGAATTTTGTTCGCAAGCTAATGCCAGAGATTAACTAGACGGCATATTCCAAGACTTCACATTATAATTATAATTTAAATTCCCTTTCGTGTAAGCTCTACATTTTTGTTATTCTGAAAAGTAATAAGGCAACAGGTTTTATAAACGCTATAACATATCTACGATACGATGCTTTTTCCCTATTACTACTTAGTTGATATATTAATATCTCATTTCCTTATCATGTGGTTTGAAAGGAATTTAAACTTATTTTCACTACGTAGAAAACATATGGAACTTATAAGTTTTTTTTTAATCCTACGTTTTTTTTTTTTTCACTAAAGTCTACTAAATAGACTTGACATTGAAACTCATGGTAGCTAATCATGCGCGTGCTATTGATATAAAATTACCCCCAAAATTCTAGTTAAGCGAATAAAACGTTTTCTTAGAGAGATCAGTTAGAAACATTCGGTATTTTTTCTTTAGTCGTTGAAAATGCTTGAAATGTATAAAATTTTTTGGGACCTCTTTATAAGATATACCAAAAGTGCATCTCAATCCCTCTAAAGACATCTCCTCTTCATTGCGAATTCGATTAGATGTTTCCTCTCTCTATCTGAATCCTTATCCTACTATATCGTATACGTATACGTTCATAAAGCTGCCAAAGTCGAAGAAAATTAACATGAAAGGATAAAAAGGATTAAATTTCATTGACTTTTTTGTTTTTTTTTTTTTTTTTTTTTTTGATACTATGAATGAATACCGTACACAAACATATGCTTGTTACAATAACAAAAATCCGAAACAGCCTGAGGAAAAGTGTGACTGAAAATTTCAATATATTTGTAATAACTACATTTCAGTGGAAATGTGTGATATTTCATACCACGCGCCACTTGAAATACAAATGAACTTTTTGGTTGACTGAACTTTGCTTTTGAATTTCATGCAATTTTTGAATTATTTTGTACTAGAAACAAGTTTTTTCTCTTCTTTTTTTTTGGTTTTTTGCTGAAAGCAAAGAATATTCTCATTGTATTTATATGAAATTTTTTACGCATTTTTTTAAAACTTCAATTTTTTTTTTCCTCTAAAATTACTCTAAAACACTATTTATTGTATTATCATTTAAGAATGACAGAATCAATAGAAGACGAAAAAAAAAAAAACCGGAAATACAAACACAATCGAAAAAAGTATTCTATGTGATGTCACCATATCAAGAACAACTAATCCAACACCATTTATTGGCCATAAGTGGCCATAAAGTAATCTCCGTTTAACGGCTCTTCATTCGAGTATAGTAGACATAGAGGAGACGTTACTATGGTTTTAAGCAGCTTAAATGCGATTTAAGTAAACATTTTTCATTTCATGTTTTTCATATGTGTTGGTGTGTGTGTGTGTGTGTGTGTTTTGCTAATCAATATAAAACTCTACTGCGTTGCATTGCCAAGGCAAATAAATATATATATATGATAATAGTCCCTAGTGATGTGTTCATTTTTATAATGTACGTCTCTTCTGGAAAGATTGTTCTTCTCTAGAATATATGGAAAAAAGCGAATCTTAAATAAATTTTACAACTAACAATACTGAATTAACTTGAGTACACCCGTCCAATCAAATTGTCAGTCAATTTATCGACAGTTAGTTAGTTGGCAGTAACTTGATATTTGGTGTATGTATACGATTATAATAGTTAGTCGAGTTGTAAAATGAACATTTTTTATCAGTTAAAACAGTTCGTTTTCTAAATTAAAATTCTATTTTTATGCAAAGAAGAAAAAGTTAGTAGCGAAATTGAGATAATTTCGATTTCGAACCATTATTTACGCAAACGTAATATTTCTCTATTAATTGAGGGACTTTCAAAAGATGAAAAAGTCATTTTTTTGATAAATAGTTACATAAATTTCTAAATAAAAAATTCAGTTATTGAACCGATATCGTCTTAAATTGGCTTTCAAGGGCTTTATTCTCACAATCGGTAAAAGGATACGACATTTTCCTTTCAAATTTGCTTTGTCTGTCTATCAATTTTTATTAAAAAATTCGTTACCAGAAAAATAAGAGTCTATGTATATATATATATATTAGATACCAGCATTAATTTTGGCCAGCAACTGCTACCGGTAAAAATGATAAAGTAATGGGAGATACTATAGTGTACATAATGATTGAATTCGATGATTTTGACCTTTCTCTGCTTAAAAAAAAGCTACTTTCCATTTAGTGTTATTGAACAACAGAAGTCTGAGATTTTCTCTCATGCAAGTCGGTCATATTGACGTTGACAATCGTTAAAAATCTTATTCGTAGTTAGCTGTTCGGGTTTCGAAAGGGATACTCTGAATACTAATCGTAAATATAAGCTTATCATATCACTGACCACCTTTTGTTTTCTACCCCCACAACCCTAAATTATCTGTTGATATTTGCTGAATACGTTAAGAAGAAGAAGAACCTTGCCATGTATACACACCTATACCTCCAATGTATTTCTAAATTGATTGATATAATATATCATACACTTTATATAGATTTCTATCAGTTTTAGAATCTAAATCAATTGACCTTCAGTCCGTCAATATCGTCTCGTCTGCTCGGCATATAATCTCCTACCTCTGTAGCCAAAAATTATTGTTGAAATTTCGTATGCGTATCAAAGATTCATATCCAGACGAATACATTTTTTTACTGACTCTTACTATTAAGTAGCCTGTACAGAGAGCTCTTACTATTTACAAATTTTCATCTATCTATGTATTATCTACCCACGTTTGCTTGAAGCATTTTGTTTCATTATTTTCTGTAGGAATTTTTTATTTTAAAACACCGTTATATCTTAAATTTTCATTTAAATTAAAATCTAATTTATTATATACAGGCACTAGGGATTTGTAATAAAAATATTTTTCTTATAAGTAAAGTAGAGTTTATTTCGCCCTGCAATTCTCTAAGGATAAAAGCAAGATTGTGCAACTTTAACAAAAGAAACTCGTATACGCATACGTTTTATTTCGTAAATTTAAAATTTTTCTTTTTATTTTATTTCTAAATTCAATTTGACTCTTATTGTGGGTAACATCAGCACACGCCAGCCAGATTATCAACGAGGCAGACAATGAGGCGAATCTACGAATGCTGTTCTGTAAATGGACAGCATTCTGAAGTTAATTTTTGAACTGACGTCCAGATCAAGCGTTCGAGCTTTTATTTAGGCTCAACGACATGTTTCTAGCATAACTCCAAAATGTCATCCCATAGCATCTTTCCTAAACGATTCATTTATAAGAATGCCTTTGCTTTTAGCGATGTTGTTTGAACCTCCTTTATTCACTTTGTTATCTTTACTTCATTATTATCAAGAATTCAAAATTGCAGATGGAAAAAAAAAGTAGTCGATGTTCGCTTCAGTTGTGGCCAAACACACCGTACATCATCAATTCAAAATTCAATGCTTTCTAGAATCTATATGTATTGTACGGAATCTCTAAAGTTGCTTTTTACCTACATTTTTCGAGGGTGAGTATATGAAAACATTTCAATACACTAGTGCCTAAATGATTTGTTTTTCTTCTATAAAAACTTAATTAATTTGTTTCTATTACGTAAAGCTAGTTAATGAATTCTAATCAATAATTTATATAAATAGCTTAGCTTATTTATAGAATAAATTGTTTGTAATTTAAAGTTCTTAAGGATTAAAATTCCTTTGAACAATTTTCTAATCAACTCAAGCAGGTTAATAAAATTCGGCGATCCGCTTGATTTGACTTACAATTCAACTCAGGTTTGGTTAAAGTGTTTCTATGTTAAAGTGTTTTATTGCGTGAAGGTCTTTAATTTCTTGTATTTGTATCATATTTCCATGTTTTGACGACGGAACCTTGGACGATTTATTTATGACCAACCGCGCAGTGGATAACGCTTAAACCCGTGGACATTAGGAAGAGTTACAGGTGGGGTATGGGGAAAGAAGAAAGATAGCAGAGGTAATTTTCTAGGTTCGATTTGAAGGTTAGGTGGGTAAATTATTTCAAAACCCAGAAATGTAGTTGAAGAACGATGAGTTGCGGTATGGATAAGAATGCTGATAAAGTCGAGTAGTCCTATTAAAAAATTTGATGGAACAAATTGATCGACAAATCAATTTTATCTCTGGAGAGCACTTGCCATCTATTCATAACCACAGTCCATATTACGACGATGCTTAAGAGTATAGAGAGGTATGGACTCATTTACACCGCCAATGACCGTATGAGACTTTTGCTGGATGCTCGATATCTACGATTGGCTTTACGTGAGCACCTACTTATGAAAACTTAATCTCACGGTGAACCAAAGCACAGAACTGTTTTCAGAAAACGATAGCCTGCGTCCATCAGATAGTGTAATAATCCTGATAATAAGGGGTTTAGCTAATGCTCGAGGTTCCAGAACAAACGTTCATTGGATATAATCCAGAGTTTCCCTCTGGTCAAAGGAAGTTATTTTCCAGCTACCCGCAACAACCTCCGCAATATTCGCCGAAGAACCGCATCAGCGGCCAGGCTACGAGCCATTCTTCAAGCTTTCTGACGCAATCAACATAGTATCACTTGGCCATCCTGAACCTCGCTTTACATTTTCTATACTCAAAACATACAAGAAGGAATCGAATTTTAATTTTAGAGGTTATTGTGTACTTGGAAAGGCATTGACACTATTTACCAGCGGCACTCCGTTCAACTACTGCCTCAAGCAGTCATAGTAACCGGCACATTTATGTTCTGCCTTCCTCAAAACATAATTCACACCATCGTTGGATGCAAAGTTTAAAGGCACCGGCCCATACATTCGAATATTACGACAATTTCGATCGGGTAGAGGTGCTGTAAATGGTGCGGATATCGACTGCAATGAAGTATCTTTTACACCATTTTAGAAACCCAGACCCTTAATAATATCTCTCGACTCTTCGATTCCGTGTTCCATCCAACGAACATCGTTTTGTCCAGAATATCAATAGTTTCCAATTCTCCTATATTGACATCATCGAAGAAGAGAAATTGCCCATTACTTTCACTGTACGTTAAGAGGCAACAATGAACTTTAGTGGCGTTAAATGAGTCTCTCATCAGGCAGCATTTATTCTGCAGTTTGGCGTTGCATGGTCTCTTCCTGAAGACGAACGAGTGACACAATATGCTGTCGTCTGCAAATGAATAAAAAGAATTTTCCGTCACACACAGGAGGTCGTTAATTAACACCAGGAAGAGAAAAGGAGAAAAAACAAAGCTCTGTAATATAACTTTTTTCTTTTGATATACTCGGCTATATTTGTGTACTGATTTTAATCTATATTAATATATTTTCTAATATGTTTTCTATAGTTACAATCAGATTTGTATTTTCTCAATATTTTGCTATATTGTTCGTGCATGTGTTGTTTTCTGCACTTATACAACATTAAATGTTCGTTATTGTTGTTCATTTGTTAAGAATTTTCTCGTATATAGGTTACTATTTACTCATAATTACGAGTAAAAGTCGCTCGTTTGACTTTAGTTGTTCCATAAACTTTCTGTCTTTTGTGCTTAGCATGTTATGAAACGTTTTCGTCAATAATCTGTGATTTACAACAAATGCCGATACTGAATTCTATTTCAATATTTATTAAAGCGATCTAAAAACGTAAAATGAATATTATTTTTATCAATTTCAAATCTTAAGAAAAAACAAAAAAAAAAAACCTTTAGGATTCACCTAAAGCGATTTCCGTTACCTTTTCTACAATAAAGCTCTTCGCAATAATTGGCAACTGAAAAGACAAGCAATTATTATGCAGTCTTCTTATATGTATCTTACGCCTGCAGTATTGTAAAGCACATTCATTCGTTTCATTTTCTTTATAAAAGTTCAGTTTTAGTTTCTATAGATTTTCTATTATTTCCATTACATGATTTGCTGTCAATAGATAATTGACAATTAAAAAAGGGTCAAAATAAACTTCTCTATATATAGTTTAAGAAATAAAACGGATTTTACTTATATATATAACTTTTTCTATATTATAATTGCATTCTAAATAATTGTAACAACATTTTTTGACATCTAAAACTATTATGCAAATTGGCTTTGTTCTATTCATTATAACGAAGATTGTATGTTGAAAAAAATTTCTATTAAAATGTAAATGTAATTGAAATTTTTATTAAAAAAAATGTTTGAATTCTCTTTATTATTATATGCGAATGGGTATTCGACTAACAAACCTTTAAAATGTAATTTAATTTTGACTTTTTACATAACATTCTCAAGCCATAACATTTTACAAGCATGAATGTTCGTCATTCTACACATACGAAAAATTACATCACTGTTGGTCTATAGCTACAACAATAAATCGACATAAAGTCTCTTAATTCTTCTGCATGCATGAAATTGTTATTAAATTTCTTTACTCTCTTCCATTTTCTCAATCACATGGCAAAAACAATAACAAAAATATATATTGTTTTACCATGAACTTAGTTTCGGTGCGCACAAGCATATATATATATATATATATATATGCATTTATATATGTACAAGTGTATGAGAACATGCATGAACATTTTCTAAGTAATATTGACACGCTTGCTTGCGCGTCCATTGAGCCAAATAACAATTTTCATACGATGTATGTATGACATTACCAGACAAATGCCAAGTCAACAAATGGACGTGTACACGCAAAGAGAAAAACGTTAGACCAGACGTAGAGATTAACCGCAAATGCATAGACACACACACACACTATAACGTTATTTAGAAATTGTAACATAACATGAAGTAAATGTTGACTGCTTATAAAATCCATAGAATTTCTATTACATGTGAGGTTTATTGTAAGAGACAACATAAATATGTGATAAAATGTAAACAGAGTATACTAAAGAATTTTAAGCAGTAAAAGCGTTCTTCAATCAAGTCTACACCTAATGAAGAAAAGATATATTCATCATCAACCTCTCATCACATAAAATAAAACGTAAAAAAAAATAAAAACAAAAAAAAAACATAATATTTGATTTGTATGTGCAAGTTTCTTATACTCATTGCGATCTGACATCGGAACGAGAAAGTCTACAAAAAATTGTGTCTATCAAATATTGTGTACTTTCATTCATATGGAATAAGGTTTTAGATTTATATGCAGGTGTTGCTTCTCATATAATATAAACGTAATAAAACTAATAGGTATAAAATCCACTTATTCTTTAAGAGGCCCACGATACAAACATTTTGAAAAACTTAATTATTACGAAAGGAACTATATTCGATTTTAATATCTAAATTAAATTTTTTTATTCTTGTACCAATTCTACCATAAAGTGCTAATGTCGAGATTTTATTGTCATACGAAAGCTTACTTAAAAATTAATGACCAATTTTAACCATTAAATAATATAAAGGCTTATTTTTAATGGTTTAATGCATCGTTTGATTTTGTTATCAATCTATGAATTAATTCTATTATCAGTCTGTGCCACAAATTTGCCGCTAATAGTGTATTTTTTAAATTTTGATAAATTTTTCTAAGTCATGGATATTGAAAAATTGTTCTAAGTTTTTAAAATTCTGAAAAATTTTTCTATATCATGTGGACATTGAAAAATTTTTCGAAGTCACGGACATTGAAAAATTGTTCTAAGTTTTTAAAATTTTCAAAAATTTTTCTATTTTTTAAAATAGAAAATTCTTATTTTTAATTCGTTATCTCTTCGAAAATGCTGCGGCTTCATTTGCAATTAATAAACGTTGCGTTTTTGAATGCAATCGGTTTTTGCTCTGTATCGTCTGACACTCGGCCAAAGAGTTTGCCTACATCCCTAAAACCAGAGTTATACACGTTGAAGATTATGACCAAATTGAAAGATCCATCAAATCTAATGTTTGCGGACGAGATCGATATACTTTTCAAAGTTTTAAGCGACATTGGCAACATAACTTTATATGTTCAAAATTTAACAATCGATAAAAAACGCACTTTTTTTTGACAAATTTTCCGTGTTTAATATATTTTTGACTGCCGGTGACAATTCACCGTGTGTTTATCATAGCCTGGATCGAAATAGAGAATTTGTGGAGAAAATAAACCTACGTGTGGCAATTGTACAGATTACCACCTCATGTATTACGCAAAAATTTATTTAATAAACTATTATCCATTAGTCGCTAAGTCCTGGAACTAAGAAAAGTTTTTTTTTTATGAAATTCGACCTCATTCATCGATATAGTCACCTAATACAATTAGTCCAATAACATTTCGATGCCTTTTCTACAGAACGATTTGTCAAAGCTCTCAGAATACGCTTCAATTTCTCCAATGACCTCGTCCTTTATTTCAAACCTTCTTCCTTTACATAGGAATTTCCAAAAACTCTCTTGCTCTCCTAGAATTTTATTGCGTTTAACTTGAAACTTTTGGAAATATTCATGAGATGTATAATTCGATAAAAAAGTAACAAGTTTCGAAGTGTAAAACTGTCTCTAACCCATCAGAAAATATCGCATATCTGCAACCTAAGCGAACCGCGGCAACAAGGCGATATTTAATTTTGTGATAAACTTTCGGAAAATTTCAAAACTTCGGTATACTTTCATATTCAACCATTAATAAAATTCTTGTTTCTCAAACCGTCTAACCGTAGATCTTCCGTATGTTTAAGCACCACTTTTTTAATATTATCGTTTATCACCTCATTTCATTTATAACACAGAATTTCAAATTATATAATCATTTTCGTCAATCAAAAGTGGACGCAAATTGTCATCGACATCGCTGAAATGCTGCGATTATACTAAGAAAGTCAACATACGAAGCTGAGCGATGCGGAGATTTCAGAATGACCGTTGATAAATCCATATGATTTTCAGATAATCTCAACTTTTCATTACAAATTACACTTGCTTTAGTGATGCAACTTTTGTAATTTTCAAAACAGAGGAAATCTAAATTTTCGTGCTTTTTTAAAGCATTGCTTTTTAATTGAAAAAAATCATTAATCAAACCAAGAATCGCCTTGAAAAGGGCTACGGCAACTTTTCTCCGTTGAAAACAATAATTTTTCAATAGTTTGCTGACTTTTAACAAGATCCTATAGACATAAATGATAACGACCATTGGGATCACCCGAATTTGATAGTTGATTTAGAAGACATGAAAGAAAGCGCACACAAAATCGTTTTGAAAGATCGAAAATTGAAGTTGCATAAGCTAGCAGACACCCTAATAGTATCGAATACCAATGCACTGACTATTTTATATGAATATTTGTGTATGAGAAAGGTCTGTTTGAAATGAGAACCGCGTCCCCTCACTTTTAACCATTTTGATGATTCAAAACGCTATTTGGAACAGTTTAAGGGAAACAAAAAACATTCTCTCATACGACTTGTAACAAACGCGATGAAACATGGATTTATCACTACACTCCACAGTCAAATGGGCTAAAGCCATTGAAAGCTATCAAAATGCAAAAGTCGGCTTAAAAGGTTATAATGATCCTATTTTGTGATGCTTATAGTATAATACTAACCAACTATCTAGAAAACGGGAAAGAGATTAATACTGAATATTACTTAGGTTTACTAATTAGTTTCAATGAGGAAATTGTTACCCAAAAAAAAATCCCAATTGAAGAAGAAAGAAATGCTCTCTCGTGTCACAAGTCGACTGCACCAACCATGGCAAACTGGCAAGATATAATTCTGAACCTACGAACTTATTGAGTGATGTGTTAAGATATGAAAAAGCATATTGTAGAAACTCCGGTTTCTTTTCGAGTGCCTTAATGTAGTGTATTGAAAATCATATTTTTCATATTATATTTTAAGAAGCAGCCTGAAATTTTTACTAAACTAACTAAAAACTGTAACACGATTTATTCAAATATAAATATTTCTCAATAATTGTGATCTAAACATGAAAACAACATAGCAAGTTTCCAAATTCGATAATGATTTTAAAAATGAAAAAATCAAGATTAAATTTATTGTTTGGGGAAACAAAAATAGTTATGGATCAATTTAGGCTTATAAGATTGTGCATTAATAATGTGAATAGCTACGCATATAAACCGCCTATAACTTAATCCATTACACTAATTGGATTGAGCGAAGAATATTCATAGTATTGCACTCGTTAAAAAAAAATTCTTAAGCTAAGAAACGACAATACAGCTAACTTCACTTATTTCTATTTATATTCCTCCCAACTTGTTAAGCTCAATACGAATGAAAGAAAAAAAAAAAAATAATAACAAAAACGAGCGAAACGAAAACCTTCATTTTACTTCTTTTTCTCTCTTTCCAAATTGTAACTGAAAAGGGAAACAGGAAACGGAAATACCTGTATGTTGCTTTCGTTAACGCTGTCAAACTTAAGGCTGTCTCGATAAGCCGATGAAATAAATGACCACAATAAAATGTTGGAAAATCTTAACAATATAAATTACGAGAACAAAACAAAAAAAAAAAAAGCAAAAGAAACTCAAACAAAAAGCAACGTATACCGTTAAAAATGAAAACTGAAGCTTTCCTTCAATTTCTTATGTTTATTTCAGCTATTGTCTTATATGGAAAGCGTATGCATGGCGAAAAAGTTGAATGCCAGTCAAGCATTTGATGATACGTGGAGTACGGCTGCAGATTTAGAAAACGAACTTGAGGTAGAAGTTTAAGATAACAATCAATTTAATGACTGACTAGATTTGATTTTCTTTAATGTAACAATGTAATGTAACATTTCAGTGCGTTTCATCCCAACAAAAAAGATCTGCCAAACATTTAGGTGGCAACAGTGGCAGTAGCAGTAGTAATGCGGGGATTAACTTAGGACCTTGGTCAGCTTGGTCCGATTGGTCAACTTGCTCACGAACTTGTGATGGTGGTGTTATGCAACAAATACGTCGATGTCAAAATGCCAACGGCTGTAAAGGTGACAGTGTACGTTATCGCATTTGCAATATGCAACCCTGCCCGGATCAACAGGACTTTCGTGCTCGCCAATGTGTTGCTTACAATGATGTGCCTTATGATGGCACTTTATATAAATGGACGCCGCACTATGATTACGTTGAGCCTTGTGCGCTTACTTGCAGGTACATGCAAACTTTTTATTTTTTTATACATTTATTTTGCAATTTTTTGTACTCCATTCATTAGTATGCTACGCTTCGGTAAAAAAAAAAAAAAAACTTCATTCTCGTTACGCAATTTAATTTGTGTGTATATACAAATGTATAATGTGTATGTTGGTTTGTTTTCCTTTTTTTTTTTTTTTTTTTTTTTTTTTTTTTTTTTTGGTAAACAGTAAAATCAGCATAAATTATGTTGCGGTTGCAATGTTAAATATTTCAGTATAATTTTTCCTATTTGCTTCCTGCTCGGGCATATTACAAAAAAAAAGTCAACATGACGCACACACAAGCGCATATGTTGAATTTGAAAATTATAAATTACGAAGCAATGATTCTTATATAAGCTATTTGCGGTAAATTAAATCATATTTGTGGCTTTTTAAACGGGAAACTTATGCTTATATAAAATGGATGGACGTGTATGCGCACAAATATGAACGTGTTTGCTCTCTACTCGTTGCTGAAATTAAATTGCAAATTAAAAGAACATATATATATATATATATATATATATATGCACAGGACTCGTTTGTTTATGTTATTCACAGTTTCAAAAGTTTTAAAATATGAATTCATTTTTTTTTTTTTAAGGTAAATTTAAATATCTGTTTTAAGTTTTATTGGATTTCTTCAGTTCAGTTAATTACTGTGATGGTATTTGAACGCGAGTCATTTTTAAATCTAACGCAAGCAAATACAAAATTTCTTTTTAAAAACATTCGACCGGCAATTGGATGGAGCTAGCTCAAACGTATACTAAGTTTAGATACAATTTCATGGATGAGTATTTTTAGATGTTGACAACTTCGTGACAAAAATATTACGTTCTGTGTTGGTGAATGATATAAAATAATAATTTTGATATAACAAATTGTAGCAAATAGTTCCGAATAAAGTATTTAATCCATAAACAGATTCATTATAGACTCTGAAGTCTTAATAAACTTTGCATCTGGTACGGGGGTAAGCTATAATTAGCAAGTATTTTAAAAGAATATTAAGAAATGGAAATTTTCCCTGCTTAAGCTGAGTTTATAAAAAGCCACAGTAGAGTTGCCCACGTAGAGTTTAAGATCTTTACTTTCTACGGTTTTCAAAGGGTAAAAAAAAACACAAATTTTTTCTAAAAGCACAAAAAAATAAATAAAAACATTATAAATGGGCGAGGTCAACCATTCAACACACTACGCCACTTTGACTAATGCAATTCTTCAATTACTTTCGTCATAAAATATCGAAAATTATACCACCTTTCCATGTTAAGGCAGGCTTTTTTGACGGGAGCCTCTATACGAAAAGGCGTTTTATGGCGTAAATTGAAACTTAGCAAATTTAATTTTTCTGTCCGATATCCTTTCTTCTTCTTCTTTTCTCATCCAAACATCTACTTATCATGGGAATCCTTATAAGAGATTGTGTGCAAACAATGGACCCTTATGGCCCAAATTTGGTACAGTTTACGTCAAATTACTATTAGGGAAGAATTTTTATCATGAAATGTTAATGATTTAAAACTTTCTGTCTTATAAAGTTATACTATTGAGGAGAGGGCTTGTAAGAGACCGTTTGTGATTCCAGGAATGCACGTAGTCCAAATCTGTTACAGATAATTTTCATCTCAAATTACAATTAAAAACTTTTTCGCATCATAAAATATTGAATATTAGACCTGTTTACTATACGTTTTAAAAATAGTCCCGATCCGATCTAAATTTTTCACATTTATTTTATATACCAAAACATTAGTTTCTACCAATTTTTATTACATAAAGCCAGCGTTAAAATGGCGCATTATATCGGAGGGGATCGTAAAACTGATCCGATCAAATCCATTTTTAATAGCATTCGTCCTTGGGTCAAAACACGTCAGTACATGAAATTCCATCAAATTACATGGACACACATAAGACAGACAGACGGATAAGCATAAATCGATTCAAAAAATAATTCTGAAAGGATCGGTATAATAAAAGGTGGATATAAAACGTAAAGAGAGAGAGAGTTGTTATACATTCTTCTTCCCTAGAAACAAGGTTTTAATTTAGATAATTATAAAATATACGCTATAAAACAAAGCACCGACACGATATACGATATATATTGCTGGACTTCGGCGGTGCTTCAGTAGACGACGTCTACAATACGTACGAGTAATTATATATATATATATATATTATTCGCATATCTCTTCTTATGACTTATTCATGTTTTGCATAAATAAGTATTAAAGTAAACTCGTTCTTTCTTCTTTTCCTTTTGTCATTTTTTTATGCATTTAGAGGACGTCCAGCTCATTTAAGTGATGATATATCACCTGAAACTACCGGAGAAGATGGTGAACATTATGATGAGCTTAGCGTGGTCGTACAACTAACACCGCGCGTTCAAGATGGTACACGTTGTCGTTCAGGAAGCTTAGATATGTGCATTCAGGGCAAATGTCAGGTTGGGAAAAAAAAAATATTTTATATATACGCAGGCATTTTTATTACACATCATCAGAATATTGTTAAAATTTATTGATTTAATTTTTGTTTAATTAATTAGCAACAATTTGATAAGTAATAGATAAATTAATCGCTTTTGCTAATACATTAAAGCTAAATAATTTAAAACAGTTGTTTTCCTTCCTTCCTGTCTTTATGCTTTAATATATTTTACCTTATTGTGATTGTAGTACAAAAAAAACAATTGTTTATGATTATATTTATTGAACCACAAATCATTGCCTGGTTATGCGCTGGTGTGTCCCCATTCGATATATTAAACACTAATATGTCATTTTGTGGTTTTTATGCATGCTAGGCTGCAAATCATAGTTTTTATGGATGGAATAGCTAGAGGTCATAGAATAGCTTTAATTTTTTTTTAAAAAATAATAAAAATTTTCCGATAATTTTTTGAAATACTTTCAAATATTTCAATACTTTATTCATGATTTATTACTCAGTCATATATGTTAACATTTACTTGAAAAATTCTTAAAGGAAATACTTGGCAATCGTAATAGTACCTTTTAGTTATCTAGATTTAATACTTTGCTTAGCTATTTTTTGTTTGTTTTTCTATAGTTTTGTAAATTTTTTACATGTAAATGTTTACTTTCTTTTGTTACTTTACAAATAATTCTCCTTGAAACTTTGAGTTTATTTTATTTAAAATGTTTTTTTTTTTTTTTTATTTTGTTTCCTTTTCCATTTACTATTAATACGGAATAGCGAGTTGGTTGCGATTTGAAAATTGGCTCAACGAAAAAAGTCGACAGTTGTGGCGTATGCGGCGGTGATGGTAGTTCCTGTTCATCGCAAACACTCTATCATTGGGAGATAGCACCGATGTCACTGTGCTCTGTATCGTGCGGCGGAGGTAAATACTAGCAATTGTTTCTCATAGAAAATAAAAAGTAATATATATGTATATATAGATATGACACATAAACACACCCACACACACACAGATAGAAATGTATAGTAAATACACTCTACTTATTTAAATACGTGGCGTGCGGCTCAATTTCAAGCAGCCAAAAAAAATTCAAGTGTTAAAAAGTACGAAACCAAAAAAAAAAAAAAGGAAGTAATAAAAAAACGGTATAAAGGCTTTATTTGTCTACATTCGAATATTGAATACCCACCATTGAACTTTGTACAATTGTAAAAAATTCACATAACATTTTGTTAGCATGAATATTAATTCATTAAATCTGGAGACTAATAAATCAAATGGTTTGATTTCTAAATCTCATTTTTGTGTGGACTTTCTGAGTATTTTTAAAAAAAAATTTCCAATCGGTATGTTTCAGACGTTACTTACTTGTTTTCAAAGTTTCCCAGTTTACTTTAATTTTCCAATTCTTAGAAGTGCCCGCTTTTACATACTTATTACTATTGGATCAACAGACAAATATCAAATCTCTAATGTTTCATAAGGTCGCTAACATATATATCCGAGTGATACAAAAGAAAAAGCTAACTTAATATATCTGCATATATCTTAAATTTGTTTATATAGAAACATGTAGCAAAGTTTTCCTTTAACAGACCTTAAGCACTTAAAGGGTATAAAAACAGCAAATACCAAGGGCGTACGAAATTTATACAAATTTATAGAACATTAAATAATATATATTTATTTACTTTCGCAATTGAGCAGAATGAGAACTTTTCGACATTATTTACGTATGAAGTAGACTTCAACAAACTTTTAAGGTCTGTGTATGTAAATTGATATATAATAAATAATATATAATATATAATATATAATATATAATATATAATATATAATATATAATATATAATATATAATATATAATATATAATATATAATATATAATGTATAATATATGACATATATTATATCATGTATAATATATAAGGCTGCGAATCGAATAACTAATCAGAATTTCTACTTATTACGCTTATATAATCTAATAGACCAACGTTACGATCGTCTTTAATTACTATTTATCAGAAAAAATACTTAATACACATTCATTTAAATAACGAGATCCCAAAATCAAAATTCGTAGTGAATTTGTTGCTTTATATCAATTTTCGTTGAGAAAAGTCATCAGAAACGCCGAGTTTTACTTGCAAGTCTATAAACTGAACTGTATACTAATATGGTTATTATAGTAAAATTAAATTTTATATTTTTAATATTTATTGTTTGCTTTCAAGGTATGTGTTTTACGCATAATTACTTTCTCGAAGCAAATGATCGATTTAAAATTGGGGTCCAAATACAATTAAAATTAAATAAAATTTTAATATGAAAACATTTTTGATCGGCCCAGAAACATGGTGATAACTAACGAAAACCTCAATGTCCAGCATTCGTTTAATATAACGGTTTTAATTCTTGTTTTTGGTTTTCATTCCTTTATTATCGATAAGTATACAATAATCACCAATAAATAAATGTTGTGGTCAAACATATAATCATACATTAGAGGTAATTTCGAAATGTCACGTATAGATTTTTTTTTTTTTTTTTTTTTTTTTTTTTTGATAGTATTTGTTCATTTGAAAAAACTTTGAATAATACTGATTGTTTTGTTGGTCTATTTAAATGGCATACAGTTTAATGTCAATAAAAACAATAAACCGAAAAACAAACGAACGCAATTAATAAATAAAGAAATAAGCGCATAAACGATTAAATACAAATATGCTTCTCTAAATAAATAAACAGCAACAAACAACAGGAAAATAACATTAAAATTAGCATAAAAGTATATAAATAGAAAATTCGAAATTTTATCTTCAATTTTTAAATTGCATTTTAACATCAACATTAAATTATCTCTGCTTTTTAATGCACTAACTAATTGAAGGACATTACGATTGTTGTTGTTAAAAGGCTTATAATCACACACACACACATAGAGAAATCTTTCATATAATAATTAAAAATTCTTAATCACTTTGCAAACTAATTATTATTTTTAGACAAACAGTTAATTTAACTTTAAAAAATAAAATTATGCTTTCCTCGCAAGGGCTGTATCGTAATGTTTATTAATCGATTTCTTTTCAAATTTGTTCTTTTCAAAGTCTGATATTTCATCATCAAAAAGAAAGTTTTTCAAAAGTTTTTGCAGGCCATATTAGAAGGAAGTGCAAAAACTATTGAAAAAATGTCACTGCAGATCATTTTTCTCTCTTTCATAACCTATTAATCTATAAAACTATCGGCCAATCCATTCCAAGTGGCAAATAATGATTATTCAAATATATATCATATAATAATATAATAAATAATATATCAAATGTAATATCAATTTCGAGCCGGTTAACTTTTTCGATGCTGATTCCTGATTTAATAACAAGTTATTTACTACAGCATGATTCAGTTGAAAGGGTCAAATTTTACAAAATTCATCTTTTGCTTTATGCAATACTCATCTATTTGAAATTCTTCTCGTTTGAAAATCAAAGTACATGATTTTCCATTTCAATGGCGCAGTGACAGTAACAATTCTAACCCTTGAAGTCTAAAAGAAATATTTAAGAAAGTTAAATATAAAAAAATACTTAAGTATTACATTAATGAATAGTGACTCTTAATTAGTCAAACTATCGTAAATGTTCTCTAAAATATTCTGCATAATTTCTATTTTTATAAAATTTTCAAAAATTCACAAAATTATTGTGTTCATTTAAAAAACTTTTTTTTCAGAAAACTTTAATTTACAGAACGTGTAACAATTTTTTTTACTTATTGTATCCGAGTCATATAAAATATTTAGTCTCACATGCCGTGTTGTTTTATTTATGTACGAATAAAGAATTCAATGAACTCGATAAATAACGTATATACAGAGAGAGTATTAGAGATACAAAAATACAAAACTTATGTCTAGGTATGCATATATCTATAAGTGCATGTATTTATTTATGTATTTAGGTATGAGTTCCTGTACATGTAGTTAGATTTGTTCTAAGACTAAAGATATCGGTTTATACAGTCGCGTGCAATTAATTAGAAGCACAATCATTTTATTCAAAATGAAAAATATAATAAATGTTTTCTCTTAATTTTAAAAAGAATGTAATCGTGTAAGGCACAAAATTAGGTACATAGGTCATCTTACCGGTCATATATTTAGACTTTCTTTCTCTTTCTCTCTCTCTCTCTTTCTTTGAATAAACAGAATAGATTTTTTGGGCGTTTTATCTCGATTATGTCCCTTCCATTGCATTGATTGTTAACAGTAGAGAAGGTCGAATCAATCGTCTAGGTTGGAGGTTGGAGCAGCTCATGATGCATGGTTCTTTCCAAATCTTTGCCAACGTCTGTGCTTTATGTTCTTGCTCTTTATTTCCATACGAAACTCATTATAAGTCTTTTCAAAAATCGTGATATCGTTTCGTACTAGCAGCAAATAGAAATACAGTTCGTTAAAATTTTTACTATTAAATCTTCGCCTTGAACTGTCTTAAACTGTTGAAAGCTGTCTTGATCAATTTTTTTCGCGGCGTGCCAGGCTTTTGTAATGTTTGAAAAAATTTCATCGACTTTACCAACGTTTCTTCGACTAAGGAGCGCCTTTAAAATCGAATTTTGAGAGAGGAACGAATAAAACTTTTGCGTGGTGCCAACTATGACGTTCTCATCACAAAATGCACAATTATTCCGCAAGTCAGCGAAGCTTTATCATCTTTATCGTCAAAGTGGTCTTGTAAGACGTAGCGCTTTTTCCAGAATTTTGTCTCTGTTTCTAACTCACAATGACTTTTGTGTTACTTAATAAATGTGACGATATTCTTCTTTTGTTATCTTTGTTATGTCAGTTTCCACACTTTTCTGTAGTACGGCTTAATGTGATTAGTAGCGTTACCAAAGTTATGCGATTCTAAAGCCGTCTATTAGTGGAGTATTATTAAGTTTTTCCTACATCCAATATAATATAACCATATGTATGAGATGATACGGAAAACGAACTAATTTTACAGCAAAAAACGAGTAGACTTGTCCATTCTTGAAAAATAAGAAGATAAGGATATAGGAATAAGGGTACGGATAGTAACTGTACTTCATTAATTAAGTTCGGATTGTCATTACTATTTCGAACTTCAAGCTCAGTAAGTTCTGGGAATTTTGAAGACGCAAACAGCAGATGAAACAGATTTTTCAATCGATATATAATCACGATACGCTTTAGAAATTCCATCAGAAAATATAAGAGATTACCGAATGAAATATCGTTTGGATCTGATTTTGAAAATTCGCCACGAAAGTAAATCGGAAATTAATGATCCCGTTAGAGCTCGATTTCGTCCAGAGAGTTCTCATCGAGAATATCAATGAAAGAATTCAAAAAAATGCCATTCTCATCTGCAATGATTGAGCCTAACTTATATCAGTTCTAGAACCGACCGTTATCTCTTCCAATAAGTCATAAAAAAAAAAACTAAAGGCTTCTTCCGCCATTCGAATAAAAAAAAATAGGAAATTAGGAAAAAAGGATCGTATCTATGTACTTGCATTATAAGCGATAAGTTACGGACAACGGAACGAATTTTTCTGAATAAATTATTTCATTTTATTTGAACAATTGTGGATACTTTCTACTTACATAATGTAGGTCTATAGAAAATGCCTTCTCTTAAACATTCATTTTTTTTCAGCCAGATAATTAACAGAAGTTCGATGTAATTTTTACTAAAAATTATTATTTTTACTTTATTGCTTTACGAGATATTTTATTCAAACTCATCTGCCAGTATCACCATGAAGCTGCTTTGGCTTTATCATAATTTCTAAATTTAAACAATTTTTCAATTGCTTCTAATTAGATGCACGCAACTGTACGTAGAGTAGAGTAAACGCATGCTTATGTATTTACTGAAGAAGACACCAATATACGTATATAAATGCTTGTATTGTATATATGTATATACATCATATGCAGTAACGACGAATGTAAAGCATGAAATAAAAGAAAGAAAAGCGAATAACTGTTGGGGTTACATTCAGTTAAGCTTAAAGAATAGAGCGCTCTATAGTATTGTATACGAGAAGAAGACGATGATTTGCCCGAAGTTGTAAGCGTAAATAAGTAAAACATATAAATAATCGTTTGCTAGTGTAATAATACTGAGCTGTGCATGTGTATGTGCATCTTTCATATCTAAGGATTACTTGGCGTTTAAGCATCGATTTGCCGAAGGCTTATATTAATAATACAACAACTTTTAACATTAATGGCAACAAACTTGACAAAATTCAAAGTAGACTAACAAACACATCCATGCAGATTAGAAAAAAAAAAAAAAAAAAAGAGGAAAGAATGCCTTTACAGATGTTAAAACATTGTAATGTCAACTAACAGACATTGTAGAGGGTTTTGTTAACCATTCTTCATTCAATTTCGAATACTATGTTAGATGCTTATAAAGGTAGGACTTAACAGTACGCTTTACGCTTTATATTAGGTATTTGTGCCTTTACACTTACAATTTTTTCTAGACATACACGTA
Organism: Glossina brevipalpis; assembly: GCA_000671755.1. NCBI lineage: Eukaryota > Metazoa > Arthropoda > Insecta > Diptera > Glossinidae > Glossina > Glossina brevipalpis. Next base: position 172,549 of record KK351145.1, read on the forward strand.
GACAAAACGTACTTAATACTAAATTGTTATTACGACTAGACAAGGATTTATATAGGAAACATTCTTTTAAATATTGATAAGAGAAGAGAAGAAATTTTTGTACTGAAATATAGAAAAAGAATTCGTATATACATAATACTCTACGTTAATAATAAAAAAATATTACTTCCTATCTATATATGAGCTTCCTTTAACAGTAAAGAGAATCCATGATTCATTTTGATTCTAACGTTCGATAACAAATAATTTGTTTTGTTTATTATACTGATTGCGAGACTATTATTATTGGATTTGCAGCAGATTTGCTTGGAAGTTTGGTATAATTTTCCATTTTATATACGAATAATACAATTGTTAAAGAATGAATGAAAGAAAATTAGTAATACAAGAAGAATACAATCTTTTTAATACAATAAAAACTGCTCCAGAAAAATTTTTGTAATTCAATATGAATTAAAATGAATGAATCATTTAAGTTATTTAGTAATAATTGCGAGAAAAATTAAAATATTCTACTAAAAACTTTAATTTTTTTTCTTCATAAATATTTAAATTTCTTTATCTCTTCATTCATTCAAGTCTTGTCTACCGGTTTATTTAATTAATTTTATTGTTATCGCATTGAAAACTGTGTTTCTAACATTTTGATTTCTTCCCCTCAGAAACATAGGCAGACACTTAGAAACACTCACAAGCGTGCACATACACATATATATATGTAAATTGCTATTTGTTCACATTTGTTTGTTGCTCCATTAGGTTATAAGATGTCTCGGGTTATGTGTCGTAATCGTGTCACTGGTACTGATGTAGAAGATGCTCTATGCAATGCAGCTAATCGTCCGGAGCCAACAGTAGAATTATGTAATACACATACCTGCCCACCACGGTAAGTGTTGGCTGCTTTCTCACAATTTCTTTTTGTTGTAATGTCCTGAATATATACAACATTTTGTGGTTATTCCACATGAATGTGTTGTTCATCTACGATCTGATATATGCTTAAGCATATGTATGCATATTTGAATAAGTCTTTGACAGTTCTACACAGTGTCAGATTTAAAGGCTTTTGTCGATTTCATATTCAAAAGCTAGTACAGTTAATGGTTTGATTTAAAAACCCTTAAATCTTTAGTCATGAGATTGAAATATTCCCCAGCATTAAAATTGAAAAGTATAGAAAAATAAGTTTTATTAGTAATTAAAAACTTTTAAATTATTTTATAAAAAAAAAGGAAAACAAAAAAATATTAAGTAAATAAATTGTAATAAATTATAATAAATTGAGCCATAAATCGAAAATTTTAAGAATTTTGATATTAAAAGAAAAATGTTTGAACGAGCTCTCCTCTCCTTTAGCACATACATTTTCTATAACTATATCCTACATATATATATTTCCGTCGTTTATTTTTTAGATGGATTGCCGATGAATGGAGTCCTTGCAGTCGTTTGTGCGGTCCAGGAGTGCGCGAAAGAATGGTGGTTTGTGCAGAAGAAAATAATGGCATAAAAACACGGGTAAGTAACAGAATAAATATAATTACACACACACACACATATATATATATGTAAAGATCACTATTTTAAAGTAAAAGTAACCAAGCTAGAATGTCAGCAGTAACGAAAGAATTGTATCGACTAATCTAAGATTTTCAGCGCTCTATAAAACACTACTTAGGACAATTGCTATAACCACAGACATCCACATTCGCCTACTTAAAGAATAGAACAAGTAAAGTAAACAAAAAGGTATAAGTTTATAAAAAAAAAAGAAGTGCTTACAGAATACCAGGCATACCAGGAACAGCAATTTTATAACTTAAAAAAAAAAAAAAAAGTTTAAATTGCTATAATTACGCAACATGAACACTCTGTTAGGCAAAGTAATAAAGACTTTTCTAACGATGGCAATTATTACTAAGCAGTTATTTGAAAATTTTAATTCTATTTAAACATATACGCTAGAGAGAGGTCGTAGCCTTTATATTTATATATGCGATAAGCATGATTTTCTTAAGTGCTAAACGCAATGACTTCAGTAGCAGCATTCAAGGCTCTATATATTTTATTATCAAATATTTAAAATTTTACTAAATTTATTTGTATTAATAAGCAAAACAATAGGGGGTTGGGAGTGATATTTATATAAAAACACAACAAACCCATATAAGTTAAAATTCAACCATCATACGATATTAAAGCGCACTTTTATTAAAACAATTTCGTTGTGATACTTAATAATTTACAAAAAATTTATATTATGAATTATTGTAAACTTAGGAAAAATAATTAAAATTCAAAAAAATATTTTTTTTTTTAAATTTTTTATGTATAAATTAATTAATGGATTAATTATTATTAATCGCTGCACACTGTAACTGTAGTCATTGTCTTCAGTTTGTCTAGTATTTTGTATCATTGCATAGCACTGCATACTGCTACTGCAAGCCAGCTATCTGTAGGCTCACTTTTATTAATAGATCAATCAAAATTGCAGAAATTAAATGTCTTCTGGATTAAGAATTCAGAATAGAAGATATTAGTAAATTATAAAAAAAGAAAGTTTACCTTTAAGGAGATAACTGAAAAAAATTTATATTACGGACTAGTCGAAAAACAAGTAAATATAAGTTAAACAAATACAAATGGACCAGGCTGCCAACAGGAAAAATTTAAACTAAACAACGAGTTATGCGAACGTCTGTGCTTATCTCATTTGTATAGGATTATCCGTTTCGTAGTCCGGATTTGATAGCGTTATTTCAATAATATATGCAAGACAGGATTATCATCCAGGGCATCATATGGTTAGTGCAATATCTGCCATTTTATAATATTGATCGCTGAATAATCCCAAAATATATTAAAGTTGTAAAAACTTGCTGATTCTGTAGTAGGTACATTTCGTGTATTACAAACAGATTACAGTCTACACAAAGATCTATCCGATCGCATTGTAGGCAAAACTGTAAAGAAGTTTGAAGAAACGGGGTATATAACAGATTTTTCAAGGTCCACACATCATCGAGACGCACACTCGACTTTAATTATTGCTACTGTTAGCGAAAGTGTCGAAGAAGAACCAAATTGATCCATTACTGGGTGCGCATAATATTTGGTCCTATCTAACGATACATTATAATGTATTTTGTATTTGGATTTGCATCTCCATCTTCACAAAACACAGCCCACACAAGAACTGGACTCAGACGACCATGCAATACATAGAAGATGCACTGACTGAGTACTTGAACAACAATGGTTGGATGATGATTTTTCGCATGATGAGGCACATCTTTTGCTTGGTGGATATGTCAACAAGGAAACTTGTCGTATCTGGGGCAGTGAAAATTCACAAATAAACGTAAAAAATTGTTCCACTCCACCAAAACGTCACTGTATGGTCACGTACTTTTTTGAAAATGAAGATGGTGTTATATAAACCATCATTTCTGACGGCTATAGCCACATGATTATCAGTTTTTTTTTTGCCATAGAATTGAAGATATGCGCTTTCAACAGGACACAAGCCACACAACCCGCCTTGTTTTGGCATCATTACTCAAGAAATTTCACATTTTGATGATGTAAAATGGCCAGAAATATGCAACTATTTCTCACTGCTGCACTTATTTTAGAAGATTACGCAAAGAATCGAGTTTATATGAAAAATCTCCAAACTCTTGACGCTTGAACATCTGCCAAACTATAGCCGAGCTATTGCCTGCTATGTGTGCAGAAATCATCAAAAACTACTTCAAAAAGATCCAATCCTGCAAGATATTCTGTGAAGGACATTTGAATGACGTTGTATTCTACAAATAATGGCAAAATCAAGATAATATATTGAAAAAAAAAATGTACTTCAGTCTCAAGCAAAAATGTGTTTTATTTACTTCTACTTTCGGAAACGCAAAATGGATTAGCCCTGAATTGTTTAAAACTGACAGCAGCTAGCTGTACCTTTTTAACTTTATTTTTTTAATTCCACTTAAGTTTAATATTTATACATTATAGAATTGCACAAAGTATAGAAATTATAAAAAATTTGTTGCAAAAATTGCCATGGAGCTTATTTTTTAATACCTAAATAAAGAAATTTGTTCCATTTGAAGAGTACAAAACCTAAACTTTTACATCCACAAAAATTGAGCGCCATGTCTGGTAAAGGGTCCGCAAATAAAAAACCGAAAATCGTGGCCATCAAAATCATACGATATACCACCAAGTTACAAATATTCTATGATCCTAAAACCGTTATTGTCAATGTTCTTAGCTAATTTATGGGCAAAAGCGACTAAAGATTAAGCGTTCAAAAGACTCAAAAACGGATCCAGTTAAACTCATTTCATTATTAATATATATATATTTGTGTATCAGTGAACTGACATGCTCAAATTAACGAAATGAATTTATCTTGATTTGATGACCTTTTCTTGAACTGATTTTATCAAGTTTTTCGTTGCTACCGCTATCAAAATTAAAAGTCTATTACTAGCTATTAGTAAAGGATCAACATCTTTTCCTTTTCCTAAACTACCATCTAAAATGTTAATTACAACGTCAGGTCTAACGTTCTACTATATTGAAATCCCAATCAAGTTTGAATATCTACTAAGCAAGCCATACGTAAATATCCCTTTTAATTATGAACGGTAGATATCGAATTATTCGGTTCAAATAACAACAAAGTGTTTCTTTTTCTTTCTCATTTTTTTTTTTTTTTTGGCTTTCTTTATATGTCAACAAATTATCTCTTTTAGTTTACATGGGCTTTACTTGTTTATTTTTATTTTATTAACACTAAGTTTCGATGATTTTTGTTGTTTTACAGGTTGCAGATATAATGTGTCCCTTGCCGAAACCACCAACTCAAGAGCAATGTATTATGGAAGAATGTCCAAAATGGGAGGTTGAGGAATGGACCACTGTAAGTACATATCAATACCTAAACAAAAAGTTCCTAATCACTGACAGCTTGGCAAAACGTGTTAATCGTATACATACATGTTAACATGATTCCTTTCAATTAAAAGCAAGAAAATTGTAGCACTTTCACTGGTTTAAACAGTGATTTATACAGCACTTTTGTTTTTTCTTCATTTGTTTTCTTCTTTGGTTTTCTTCTTCCTCCAAAGGGCTGCAATAGAATTTTCAGTGATTTTATTTTTCTTATTATATTTTATCTTTTTACTTGAGAAAGCTCATGTACGAGAGTTTGTGCGAGTATAACAATATATAATCAGATCATTTACGGCAGTTGAAATACTAGGCTGCCAAGAAAATAATTTCGTTATACACGTACAGAGAGGATCTTATTTATATAACGTTCGTTACCAAGTTGTGTTAAGTTACAAGAAAATTTTATATAGTTCAAATCTCGATTTATCGTTAATTTTATTATATTCAGTGCAAAAATATACTTCTTTAGTAAATTTTGTATTTTTTATTGCAAATGGACAGTTCACTTAATCAGTGAATGGATGATACTATTTACATACAATAACATAGAGAAATTTTGTCTCAAATGATACTTGATTCATATAAATATTTTTTTGTCTTACTTTTCCAATAAAATATTTTTCAGAATTGTCGACTCATAAAAAGTATGTTGACTCTATTTAGTTAATAACGATAGTAGCAGCAGCAATTAAAGTTTAATGAGTCAATGAGGGAGAATTTCATGTTATTTACATGAAAAATAAATATGAAGGATATACACAAACTTCGCTTGCGGAGAAATATAAATCTTTCTTGCTTAGTTACTTGTTAACTTTCATATTTGTCTATATGAAAAAAAAGAGTGTAAATATTTATTTCTTCTTTCTTTTGCTTTGTTGAAGGGGCTTCACATTTTCTGATTGACACAGATCAGTGTGACTGCTTGTCTGGTATTTTGAATGTATACTTGCAGACGACACGATTTGTCTGAGAATGTTATTAAACACAGTTGTCTTTATTTTCATTGTTTTAGTCCTTTTCTTTTCTATTAGTCAATGTTGTACGTGTAGAAGTGCAAAAACAAAGCACAAGGGCAAAGTATCTAACACCACATAATTCATTATTATATTTTTTTTACGTTTTTTTTCTTAACATTTGTTTGTTATTGTCTGTGCACGTGGTCTTAAATAAATGTATTCAGTGTTCCGTATCCTGTGGACAAGGCATACAAATGCGAGGTGTCGAATGCAAATCACCCGATGGCAGTCTGAGCGCCAAATGTGATCCCTTAACGAAACCCTCAAGTGTTCAACAGTGTTCTAATGGCATTTCTTGTGATGGCACAAATATGAAAGGCGGCGGCACAATTATTGTCGGTAGCAGCGGACCTCGGGTATGTTATTTATTTAATAATTTTTCTTTGATGTTTGCAATTAAATTTAACATTCAGTGCAAATTTTTTATGAGAAATAAAAGCAAAACCTTTTTTAAATATAAAGGTTAATGATGACGCTGATCTAGACGATGAAGAAGAAGATGATGAAGATGATGAAGAAGATTCAAGCGATATTGATGATGATAATCTTTCAACTGATGATATTGACAACTCTTCGTATAATGATCAGCCATCTTCTGTGTATTCTCATCATACGATAAGTCGTTTAAATCAAGAAGAACCAGATGGTCCAAGAACAATGAGTTTAACATCGAATGGTTATTCATTACGACACCAGGAATATGAAAATGAAAATGAGCCTTCAGAACCAATGTGAGTGCGAAAATGAAATAATTGAAAAAGTATAAGCCTTATGTCCTGAAAAGCATACATATCAGATATAGCTTAATGCGTCTTTTTCGATAACTTAGTTTTGTAGAAGAAGTAATGAAACAATTTGTTTGTCATAACTTAAGTAATACATTTCGTATTTGTATCTTTCTTATGATAGATATATTGCTTTGGATATTACGGCTTTTTTTTTTTGGAAACAAATTTTCGAAGTGAACTTATACTAATTTTGCTTCTATAACCAACATCAAAGAATGGAAATAGATGCTATTAGCTTTCTTGTTTCTTCAGTGTAGCTATACCTATTTGATGTGAAGCTGTAAGAGCTTTTTATAATGTATAGGTACGTTCATATTGGACCACTTAGTTATTATAGTTACTTTATTTTATCGTTTTTAATCGTGACGTAAGAGACTATGTAGCCTTATTAGCACTTTAATTTTAATTATTATAGTAACAATTGTCGTTATTATTATGATTAATGAACTAAACTAAAATAAAAAATAAAAAAACTTGCAAAATCCTAATCTCACTTCATGATCTAACCCAACATGCCCCGTATAGAGCGCGACAAAAACTCTTCTATTGACATTAAATGTTGGTAACGCGTATGAAAAATTCGCTTCGAATGGATTTGGTTTACGCAGGTTACAGCATTCACATTTGTCTGAAGACATTCGTCATCTATTGTATTACGTGTACACATCAGATGAATGAAATGAAAACCGTTCGCTCATTTATGTCAAACCTGACGAAAGCAAAATTCGTAGAGAGAATCATTTTTAAGTTTTTTCAAAAATGTTGAGATTCACATTCAATGTTTTTTCATTTTATGATCTCACACGAGTTTTGTATAATTTCGCTTTCATTTAATTTTGCCTTTTTGTTTCTATTACACAGTTTTTCTGTACAAAATAAAACGAACATTAGCTTGTTAATTCGCTTTTGTTAATGCAAAATAAATGATAGCAACGATAGTTACATCGAAAGTTGTAAGTAGTGACAAGAAATTTAAATTTCCAAGTTGCGTTAGTAAAGTGAACGAAGGTTAGTAAAACATACGAACTGATCTCGGGAAAATATTTCTCACGTGCCAACTCTTTAAACTGCATTTGATTTGAATTTAGCAATGATTTCGTCTCACTTAGGCATTTATTTGCATTTAATACATGAACTCAGCCACAATTCTTCTTCTTCTTTTTTTTTAGTCTTTGTACGGCTTGCTATATATATGTATTTTAATTTATTTTATTTAATTCAGGGATTTCAATTCATTACTATACTTTTGCTTTAATGTCAATGTAGTACCTAAATTAGATGAAAATTGAAAATCACTAACGAAAATGTGCTTAAATTGAAAAAGCAATTACTTGCATTTTATTTTTAAATTATCTTAAAGAACCATAATAACAACTGTACGCTAGCTTTATAATTATTTATTTGGTCATTAGCTTAATTTGAACATTCCTTGATCCTTTCATCTTTTCTCCATTTTTTCAACTTTGTATTCATGTAGCAAACAAACAAAAAAATCGTTTATTCTAATAGTATTTTATTTCCCGTTTGGTCAATTGGCGCCAATAGCAATCTATTATTTGTCACGGCCATAAATAACAAAATAAAAATTAAAGTTTTTGTACGACGAACGGCTGAATGCGTAAAGACTCTTTTAATAATAATAGTAAAAATCACTTTTTTATGTAAATTTAATAAATACAATACTTCGTAAAATTGCTTATTGTGTAATATTTTTATTGTCGATTGCTAAGGAAGGAAATTTAAAATAATCTGGCATTTTTGATGAAAAATAGTTACAATGGAACGAAAGATTGTCAAGTTTTTTGAAACAATTTCTGCTATTATCGACACACTTATCACACGTTTGCCATAAATTTGAGGCAACATTTTTATGCAATCTATCTTTTTTGGCTCGTATATATTGGTTTGTATGTTGCTTTACAAACGAACAGTTATGAAACTTTACTCAGCCGCATCAGTTACTGGACTAAAAATTAACCAAAAAAGAAATACTTTTGGCAAAAAATTTATTGAAATACAAAATTTGATAATCTTCTGGCAAGCGGATGTAAAAGAGTCGCCTCAAAGTCGCGCCGAACTGGAGTCTATAATAAAAACAATGTTGCTTACATGCCATGTGCTATTTCGCAATCATTCTTTTCTCCTCCTTTTTAAATTTAAAAAAGATTTTTTTATTTCTTAAAAACCGTTTTATGCTTTTTTATTTTTGTGTTTCAGCTTCATTAAGGATGTTGAATGGTCGCCATGTAGCGTTACATGTGGTGAAGGCATACGAAGGCGCACGTATCGTTGCAAGATATTTCTCGAATATTCTCGTACTTTGGCTATGGTTAATGATACCTTGTGTGAAGGTGCGCGCCCCCATGATGAAGTAGAACGTTGTGTTGAGGAGCCTTGCATGTTACCTTCACACGGTTATGAGGATCAATACCCACGAGATTCAATTAAAGTGGGAGTTTCAGAGCCCGGAAAAACTTATGTTTGGCGTGAGCAGGGGTACACTTCTTGCAGTGCCAGTTGCCTGGGTGGCGTAGAGGAACTAATTATTAATTGTGTACGGGAGGACAACGGTCGGGTAGTGTCGCCATTTTTATGTTCACCTGAGACTAAACCAGAAGCCAGAGTCCGTACTTGTAATGATCGTCCTTGCCCGCCACGTTGGAATTACTCGGACTATACGCCTTGCTCCAAATCTTGCGGCATTGGCATTAAAACACGAGAAGTTCAATGCATACACGAGGTAACGCGTGGCGGTGAAAATACCATGGTGGTACCGAACAGTATGTGTCCTCAGCCGCCTCCCGCCGATCGTCAGTATTGCAATGTACTAGATTGTCCAGTACGTTGGGAAGTAGGTGAATGGTCCAAATGCTCGCACACTTGTGGTTATGGTATTAAGGAACGCAAAGTCGAATGCAAACAAATCATGGCCCAAGAACATAAAATCGAACGACCTGAATCTATGTGTCCTAGTGCCAAACCATCCGATAAAAAACCATGCAATGTAAAACCTTGCCCACCCGAAGATCCTAAACCAGTTATACAGATTAGCAACACTACTCATATACAACACGATCCGAAAAAAACGAAAATCACTTTAAAAGTGGGCGGTGCTGGCGTAGTATTTTTCGGCACGCAAGTAAAAATCAAATGTCCCGTTAAGCGTTACAATCGCACGAAAATTAAGTGGAGCAAAGATCATAAACCTTTAATTAAATCACGAAAATTCAAAGTTTCCAAAAAAGGTGCCTTAAGGATTTTAGATATAACCTTCCGTGATGCCGGCATATATTCATGCCATGCAGGATTAAGCAGTGCAGAAATTTTGATTGAGGTAAAAGCAAAGCCTGGACAGCAACTAGAAGATTTAGAAAGATACGAAGCAGGTAATTTAAAACACTTAATTGACTAATGACTTTATTAAAAATGAGAAAATTGAAATTTTTCGAAAAGATCGCTTGGTACGAGAACGAAGCGGCTCAGGATCTTTGTTAGCAGCCGACATGATAACGCTAGAAAATGGGTGAGTGAGTGTTGTTTAATAGACTTCAAGAAGGGAAAAATTTTTGCAAAAGTATTCACGAATTTTTTTGCCTCCAAGCTGCCGTCACCTTTAAGAAAAACAAAAATTGTAACCATGTTGGGAGGTATAAAATTAAGGAATAAGAAAGTAACTAACTTCAGAAATTACCTATCTATTGTTAGTCCGAACTCCTCTAAAGATATGCACGCTTATCAGGCTTTGAAATTCAGATTGGATACATGGAGATGCACATATAGAAATTTTCAAACATCTTACTTTTGAAGAGTTGTTCCACTTTTTGTTAGACTTCGCTGGTTTTTCCAAGCCGTACAGGTTTCTAAGTAGAAACAAACAAATAAAAGCACACACACCATATGCTATATAAAAATAAAAACGAACAGAGATTAAAAGGGGTCCATTGCAAATTTTAAAGTTATTGTTCAACTTTTATCTTTACATTGTAAAATGTGTAAATCTCTTAAGAATATTGTTGCAGTCCGAAACACATACTCATCTGTAAATATGTGCTGAGATTTATATACTCTGGTAAAGACATTTTCTTTTCTCTATATTTTATCTCGTTTGTTTCTTTTTATCGTTTATTCTTTCATATTTGATTACGGCGCAAAGAACGTACATTCCACAGTCCAAACAGCAACAGCAACAACGGCTACAATTGAATAGCGGCAGTAATGAAGGAGGAAAAGAACGTAGTAGTCGTCCTAAGTCAGACGGTGTGCTACAACATGCGGACAGCAGTAGAATGGAAGATGAGGTAAGAATTTTATACGATAATGTAGGTTATTAACATATGTGTTATTTGGGCGTATGGAGAAAATCAGTAAATAGTGATATCCTGTTTCTTAATGACTTCAACTGATTCAAGTATCTATAATCATCACATCAAATAAATATATATATTGACATTACGCTCGCCTAGGTTTCATGTCCCACTAGTTCTTAATTTAAAGCTATTTTAGAGGCCTTTTGTGGAAACATATTTTAGAAAAATTTAATATATGTCAATCCTTTCATGCCGAATATATCAGTTTAACGAACTTGGATAGATCAATATATGCGCCCTGTAGGAAACGTGTTTATTAAGTGGTCATGTCTACGATCTGATTTTAAAAGCACGAAGGATTCGCCTGAGAACACAGGCATCTGAATTTAGTAAGAACGTATTATCCCAGCTAATGAATTAAGTATATGAAAAATGTATGAAGAATTAAAAGTCATTCGAATGGATCTATCTTTTTAAAATTTGTCTCCTTTTAAAATTAATAAAAAGTTTGATTTGTGTATCTCGGTCAATTTACATTTAGATTCGTTACTATAAGCCAAAACCGTTCGATGAGATGTATTCAAATGTAAATCGAATAATAATAATAAGTTTTTAAAAATACAAAAACATTTTATTAATTATCATCTAATCAGTAAAGTAACAACAAGCAAGAATTCAGATGTTTTGGGTTACTTGGCCTTAATAAAAAAAGTCATTAGAAGGAAGCAGGAAAACAAATTTTTCATCAAAATAATATATTAATACGGATTGTTGAAACAGCCATCAAATGAATCAAATTTGATTTCTGGGACCTTTTTTCTTTAAACTTTAAAAATGAAATAAACCATTAAAAAGTTATATAAATTATAAGAGAGTAAATGTGTAACGAGATTCACCTCACAATGTCAACATAAATGCGTTAAAAGATCTTTAACAGAAATCTTAATCTGAAGAAATATACTTGGAATGAGTTACAAACTTCTAAAAAATTTAATATGCTGATATATAAAATATGGCTTTAACGTTACACCATTACCTTAGCAATGCTGGAAAATTGTGTACGGGTTGGATTTGTCACTTTCTCATATTAAACCTTTGGTATATATATATTTATTTAGAAAGGACGCAATATTTATGCAATTATTTCCAGCTACCTACGGATGAGTGCAGCTTACAGATATCTATATATTGGATTTAATTTTCGTTCTGAAACTTGTGATTGATTTTCATGAATGGGTAAGGTTGATTTCTTTTTTGTTCTGTTTGTTTGAATTCTTCCAATTTCGCTGACTATTGTTTTAACAGCGTTTACCCTTGATTCGTGCACGTATCTATGCACACATTCGGGGTTTAAAGGACAAATTTGCGTTTGACCACTTATATTAAGATTGTCTCGCATATCTTTGGATTGATTCCAAACTGGAGTAATTTTGCAGGTAGCAACACCGATAGATTTCGAACATTGCATTGGACGACTATACGATTTCGAGCGGAGCATTTCACGTATATCAGAAGTAGTATGATCTGGACTACGAATATTACGTATACCAACTCCTGATCCTTGTGATTTTTTAGTTCTTTTTTGTTGCTTAACAAAGGCAACAATGTGAGCGGACTTATTATTATATTTAGCAGTAATAATAGTCTGTAAAAAGTAAATAAATATTAAAATATTTGACAAATGTGCTGCATTTGCAACGCTTTTCCACAAACATACGTCACCATTGCTGTTGTTGGTAAATATGAATTCGCCTGTTGCCAGTAAAAGTTCTTGTGGGGTCTTATATCCCATACTGCGGTATGGTAAAATGTTCTCGCCGACAAGGGGATAATCTTCAAGTATATTCTGAAGAAAACAAGGTGGCTTACGTGAATTGATTAATGAGCGTACTATAGAAGCAATATATTGTAGTCCCGCTTTCTTATTACTCGTTGGAGGAAACGATACCCTTCTGAAAATCAATAAAAATAAATAATGCGCAGTTATAATTTATTACTTTTTTAACAGAAATGTTTTTAGCAATACGTAGCACATGTAGAGCTTCGGTGTAACGTTTTTGGAAGCCCATTATTTTGGTTGACAAAATGCGAATTGTTAGAATTGCGATCGTCGCAACATCGATGAATATCTGTAATTGTCTTTCTTGCTACGATACGCGATGGTTTTTTTGTTCTTTGTCCTTTAACGAGAGCAGCAATATGAGCAGATTTCTCATTAAATTTGGCGGTGATGACAGTCTATAAATATTAATGAAATATTTAATCAATACTTAATCAAATGCATAAAATTTCACGGCATTATTCCATAAACCAACATCGCCATTGTTATTTCTGCTAAGCACAAATTCGCCTGTTTTGGTCAAGAGATCTTCTGGTGTCTCATAACCCAAACTGTGGTATGGCAAGGGAGCACCTTCAACCTCTGGATAATCCTCTAGAATATCATGAAGGAAGCAAGGTGGTTTATGTGAATTTATTAAAGCGCGTACTATGGACGCAATATGCTTCAGTTCAGACATTTGACCATCCATGCCGACAAAGAGAGAGATTTTCTAAAATCAAACAATAAGAAAGACAATTATTTTCTCCTAAAACAGGGTAAAAATTTCAATGTTAACTACAATTAAAAATGCATTCTAAAATTTGAAGTTATGACGATCCACCTGAGCGCAATTTTTTCGCTTTCACTTAAGCGTATTTCATAATGTTAACGTAATTCATATGCTCATGCTAGAGAGTATCTCGCTTCTAAGAACTGTTTGCTGAATCACTTTGATTGGATGACTTACATATCTAAATCTTAGCTTTTTTTGGTACTTCTTTTTTTCTTTCTTATGAAAATTGGTTAACCTCGAAATTTTTGTAAGAGGACAAGAGCAAAGCCGGCTTGTAAATACCTCCGTAAAATTTTTTTTACGAATAAGAAACTTTTTGCAGAACAGCTGATATAAACAACGAAATTACTTTCTCTTATAATTAGGATTTACACAAGCTTTTTGTCTTACCATAAGGGTAAGGAGAAATTTAAATAAATGAAACGACAAACTAATATATTAAATCGACATTTTCAGTTGGCCTACCTTGGATATAATTTTTTTCGCGTTATATATTTTCCATCTCTGAAAAATAATAAAAAATCTCTAAGCTTTCTTTTTACAGGGATGTATTAAAAATGGGAAAAACGTCATTTCGTATAAGACTTATAAAGTAATGTAAATCATTACTTCATATCATCAAGTATTTTGTTCATTAAAGTATGCCAGCAACAGGTTAAAACATTTCTGATCGCGAATTTTCTAATTAGATGCTTTCTTTCATTTGCTTCCTTTGTCAGCAATATTCACAAACTTATTCGAATTGTTAAATGCGAACATCTTTTAAAGAAAGCTAAAGTTTGACTCTTTGAGAAAAGGCATAAGCTTTCTTTGAATATCCACAAATTCTTATATTAGTTAGGGGAAAAAGAAATCCATTATTTTCCAATTCGAAATGTTAAATAAAGTCCGGAAGTTCATATAAGATTGGATGGATTTCTTTTTCCCCAAACTAATATATTACAAAAAAATGTTATATCTAATTTGTTTCATTTCCACGCCGTTGCCTTTGTGCAATTTTCAATTTTGTCTCATTCTGTTAGTAAACTTTTAGCAGACATAAAACATGTGTATACGCCTCGCAATTTTTGGAATTCCTATAGAAAAGCAATACTTTTGAAACGGTGATGTCGATTAAGGACAGTTCTTACAAAATTAAATTATAGATTTTAATTTTTATTATAAAATTATTTATTACCGAAGAATCTTTTTGTCACAATATTTGTAATAACAAAAAGGAATCTTCGGAGACCCTTGACCAGCGTCAAACTCCGAACCATTTGTGTTCGTTCGGTGTAGCTATACGCCTGTCTGTCCGTCTAAGTATTGTTTGTGGTAAACCTTCTACTGGTTGCAAAAAATGGAGATAGTCTCAAATTTCTCAAAAATACTAAACGCAGACTGGTTTTGAAAATGGTCTAAAACGGCCGAAGAACATTCCTCTTCTTAAATATATAAGAATACTAATGCGCGTAGCAAGTGTTCTCCGTAATTTTCTTTTAAAGCACAAGAGATTTTCTATCTAAACCGTTTGTTTCTACAGGTATCACTTCTCCTAAAAGTATTCTCCAATAAATAACAATTAAATATTATATAAGACACTATATGAGAAACACTATAAAAGAAATTAAAGATTTAAATAGATAGAGTTAATATTAAGTGATCACACACATACAAGTGATTATTAAACATAAGAATATTTTCTCCAATATTTATTGTTGTTCTCTCCCTATCTTTTCTTTTGTATGCTATCTCTATCGCTTTCTAACATTGCTTTTCTGCTTTCCATCAAACAACTAACTAACCAACCAACCAACTCCCGCTCAACAATATAATATATGTGGACATATGTTTGAACAGCATTCCCAATTAGTGCAGCAGGCCCAGGATGGTTTGCCGCAGCCTGCTAGTGCCAGCAGTGGTGGTAGTCGTCACACAAGCACTTTGCTAACAATGCCGTACTTTCAAGCTCTGTTAACCAATCTACAGGTGAGGTATTCTTGTAAAATGTGAGTTCATTGCTACACCAGCATATAAAAATACGAATACGAAAAAAAAAACCCAACGAATACACAATTACGTCTTTACACTATTGTCGTTGTTCTCCGGTTTAAGCACAAAATACTGACATTTTCTTACTTTATTTCGTGTTTCCAAGTTTTTTTTTTTTTTGCTTTTTTTCCTTGGTTGGATTTTTCAATTTTTTAGGTATTTTTAGTAGCTTTTTTTTTTGTAGGATTTTTCCTTTTTGTTACTTTGTGTTTTTATCGCTTCGCTTGAACCCATAACACCATCAGTCAATTATGACTGAATGTTGAAGATGACTGCAATTGTGGCTGTGATGTGAACGACCAAAGTGAACATGTTGCATATTTGTGGTTTTATACATAAATGTGTAACAATATGTGTGTGTAACACATAAAAAATCTGTCATTCATTTCATTGTCGTATATATCATGTCACACGTATACCGTAAACCTTTGTTTGAAATCACGCTTATTTTGTAACCACTCGGTAGCCTTTTAGGTTTTGTTTCCTTCTGCTTTGTTTATGATTTCTCATTAACATTAATACAACAATTATTTGCGTTACATTTATAATCCAAATGCTTTCATTTTTTCCTTTTCCCTATCTCACCCAACACCGTCCTTTGATGCATTATTTTAATTGTTATTTATTTTTTTTTTTTTTGTTATGTTCTTTTTTTGTTTTCTTAATTTGGTTTTATTTGCTTTGTTTACGTTTCAAACATTTATGTTTGTTAGATTTTAGGTTATTGTGGTCTACATAGTTTTGTTTTTGTTGTTGTTCATTTTCATTCAAATCTTACCTCACAAATATAGACAATTGCATGTGGATTTACTCATACATGCTCACATATACATGTGTATATATACATATATATATATATACATTTATATTTATACATTTATATTTATACATATAAGCTGTGTTAAGTTGTTCACTTTTATGTTTTGTTGAGGTTGCGGTAGTGTTTTAAAAGTTTCCGTTTCCGTTTAAATGTTGACTTTTAGATTAAAACATTACCATCATAAACAATCAACACAAAAACACCGTTTCAACCACCATCAAGTGTCTACATTAACTATCAACAATCGTCTTATATTGCTGGCAACATTTGAATTAAGAATTTAATGTATTCACACGAAGGCACATTCATGCATATATTACTTCATTCATATTTTCTAAGTTGAATAAACTCGTATATATAATATATATTTATATAAATCATTGCGTATGCGTTTTGAGTATAGTTCGCATTAATCTCTCAAACAATTTTTCAAGCATTTCCCTTATGAAAATTGGTTTAACTCAGTTCAAATGGATTTGTGGCTTGTTTCTCTTATCATCATTTTCAACTTCTTCTCGTATACTTCTATCTTTCTCTGGTGCTTTCTCATGCAATATGTATATATATATATACATATATAGTGATGATGTGAATCTATACATACATGCACACATACATACAAACATACATACTTACATACATATTTGTCTGTTGATGTTCGCAGTTCATTCGCTTTTTAAAATGCACACCATCCATATTCATAATCAACTACACATAAGAAAATAGAAGGAATTTTTGCGGTTTCATTTTTCAACAAAGTATGTTTGCGTGTTTCTTGAAGAAAAAATTTACATTTGTTGCTTTGATAGTTATTCGCAAGTTGCTAGACGTGCACTTGCATGCATATAAACATTTTTACCTTACACTTCATTTGAAATCAGTTAAAAACCTTGAAATTTAGCACAAAAAACATTTCAGTTTCATCACAACAAAGTGATTTTCCGATTTTTTCGAATGTTTTGTGTGTTTCATGTTTTCAATTTTCTCTTTTTCTCTTTTCCCTCTTTTCTCTTTCTGACTTACACACTATTTGTCGTCACATTTCGTGACGTGTTTTTTTTTTCAATTTCCCCTTAAAATATGCTAAGAAATAGCATATTTTAATATTATTTGGAATTTTTTTAAATTTGTTTTTTTTATTGCACCGCAAAAAAAAAAATTTAAATTATATTTATGTTATATACTTATTATTTATTTTTTCATGTATTATGTAATTAATTCTCATAGATTATTTTCTTGAAAATCATTGTCTCTATTAAATAAAGCTGACTTAGTGTAATAGCTTTGTTAGATTTTCCAAACATTTTTAATGTCTTAACTATAAAAAGAAATAAAATAATCGTTTTTTTTTAGACTGTAAACCAAAGATTTTTAATATAACCCAATAAAAGTTACGAGAAAAAATTTGAGGCCAACTTTTATATCTTACACCACTTATGGTACAGTGAATTATATAGATATATATCGGAAAAGTTTAAAATAGATTCACTTTTTATTATAACAATCGAATCAAAATCATTTTTTGAGCCGATTTACGCTTGTTTCTTCGTCTATCTGTCTGCCTGATGTCTGTTCATTTAGTTTGACGACGTTGGTGTGCTGATGTGTTTTGATCAAAGGCCGAATGCTATTGAAAATGGATTTGATCGGACCACCGTTCCATTAGAAACCAATCATTAGAGACTAGTGTTTTGATATACGAAGTACATGTGAAATTAACGCCAAACTAATGTACATGGAATGGGCAAAATAATATGAACGCCTAATATATACACAATATCTATTTATTTACAATCATTATAATCATCATCATTATATTATTCAATAAAGTTTAAAGGTTTCAAAAATTATGAATACTGATTTAGCTGCAATGTTACTACAATTGTCGTGTACAACTGTCTGGAATTTCCCAGTAATCTCTACTTCATTACAAAATGACATATCAATCGACACGTATATGTAATAAATGTATACTCGCGGTAATCGTTTCATTCAATGGCTGTTTAGACTATTATTATCTGATGGACATTCGAGCATATGTACAACCTTTATCTGGCGTATTTAGATAAGTAAAGAAATGTAGAAAATATAAGGCAAAGGATGGCTGCATTTTCGAAGAAATTCGAATTCTTTCGCAATTCGAATCTTTTCGAAGAAATTCGAATTCTTACGCAGCTTTCGCCGTACTGTCTTTGTCGAAACTGTATTACTCAAGTGATTGTTGAGTTCTGCTGTCACTTTTGCCACGATGTTTCGCCGCAGGCCTTTCTAATGCTTGGGTTGCTGTAGTGTATACTGTCATTGCGGTAGATAATTTCGCTTATGAAACGTTAAACAGATCAGCTGTTTTCACCACAGATGCTCGCACTAATCTTCTTTCGAAGTCTTAGAGATCATTCACTACACCATCGCTTCAGTTACCGTGGTAGGATATATTAAAATATAATCTAAAAAACTTTGGAGTCACATTATTTACACCGAAGCAATGTTGCCAACATGTAACAAGATGGTATTATATTGCATAATGTTCATATTATTTTGTCAATTCTTAGATATCTAGACCTACTATTAATTTACTTATAACTACAAATAAATTTAGTAAAATAGATCTCAGTTGTCGGTTGTACAAACGTCCCCTTAACAAAAAAAAAACTAAACATAATTTCGTACATTCATTTTGGTAACTTTCTTATTAGTTCTCGATGTATCAAACAAGACTTGTCGTATTTGAAATATCTTTTCAATTAGTAAATAACAAATGTATCAAATAGTTTAAGTCAGAAAGTTATGGGATTTTCCTAACGAATGTAACTAATTTAATAGAGAAAAAATTTCTTGTAATAAATCAAATGTTTATTTTACTTATAACGCTTGAGATCATTAATCATTTCTAATATTTTATTTCTCGCTACACTTGGTATTTATTATATTTTCTCTTTTTTGCTTTTTTTCTTTTTTTCGTCATTTGACAAATTCTCGTTTAAAGCCATAATTTACGAAAATTGTATATAAACTCATACCCTACTTACCACACTATTTGTCATATAACCAACCGACAAACCATTTTCTGTTATAGTTCTACTTTTCAGTTCTTGCCTTGTCTCTGTGTTTCTTTAACCCCCAGTAAAATTTATTAGGAAATGATTAATGCATCTTCTGATGTAGCATTTGTTAAATTCAAATGACTTTCTTTTGTATTATAATTTTAGGCACATGGGTCTTTTTTTTTTGATAAATTTTTTAGATCTGGAATTCAAGAACATAAATAACAATACAAGTATATACGGAAAAATAGAATAGATTTAAGATTCTACCAAATATAAATCGAATGTTGGCCTTGATGGTGTATTCCATTAAAAAAAAAAATTACAGTGTTTGTAAAAAATTTACAAACACTAGACTAGAAGTTTGATTAAAGCAAGTCTTGTTGGTAGTAGAAAAATTAAATTTTTCCAAAAAATATTGCAATAAATAAAAACAATTTAAACATTTAAGTTCATTCGTGGAATAACTAAAAATCCAAGAAGAATTGGAGTATACACGTGGTGCGTATGCGTCTATTTCTCCAACCATTTGGTTGCAAAAAAAAGTATATTTCAGGTGATAGAAAAACAGGGATGTATTACATTTCGCAAATATTTATAAGGAAAAAAGTACATGAATTGGATACGCTATAAAGTATACATATACCTATATCTGATCGGTTTGAACATTCAAAGCTGAATGAAATCAAGACCAATTCCTTAACCAAGACCAATTTCTTAAGATTAGAGTGAAAATCTGATATAATTTACGATAACTATATCTATTGTTTTACGATTAAAAAATGACTTAATGCTTTAATTTTAATTTCCTTCACCAATCTAGACTTGTATTAGAAATTTTTCGTCTGTGGGCACGTCTAATCGCCATTCAACCTTTGTATGTGATTACTTGAAATTTAAATTAAAATTTTATCTTTATACACTTCTCTCGCGCCTCTCAGATAACAGTACAAATTAGTATATTTACGTATTGTACCTTAAGTCTATATTTTCTTTACCCAAAGAGAATGAAATCAGTTCCGTTGATTTTTCAACTTTGATTAGCAAAAAAAATGATAAAAAGAAAAAAACACACCTACCTTCTTCTTTTACACGAAATTTTAGAGCGATCGTAATACTTTCAATAAATAAGCATTCAAATGAATACGATTAAGTAGTGACTTAGATTCGATGCAAGACTTAGTTAATGGCTATTCTAGCGTCCATTATTGGATTTCTAAAGTTGCAAAGGATTTCTTTTTGTAGGTTAGTTTTAAAGCTCGCTTCGAGTAAACACTACAAAAATCGTATTAATCGTATTAATATGAAAAGAGTCAAAAATTTTCTTCTGCTTCATTTCTAAAGGAAAAAACTCGCTTAAAATTTTAAGCAAAATATACCAATGACATCTAGTGCTAAAACATTTATAATTGATTTAATAAACGAAGCAAAGAGTCTCTGTACAAACCTTTTACTTTTTTTTTCTTTTTTCTTGTGGAGACCAGATTCGAGTCGCCACGAAAACGGAGTAAGGCTCTCAACGCAACGAATGAGTTTGTATCGTGCATTATGCATCCAAATATGAAAGTATGGCTTTTGTATCGTCTTCATTGCACCAATGAAAGGCAAGTTATATATGCAACTGCATGCAAACATGTACAGTTAAACATTTGGTTGCAAAAAAGCACGATGCAAATTCATTCATTGCATTTAGGTGCTTAACTTTTGGTTTTGGTCGCGAACTCTACTTCTTGCTTCTCGTAGTCGTAATTAAAGAATAATGCAAGGAAATCCCGTAAAGTACAAAACCAGAAAAAGTAGTATAGCATTTAAAAAGGACTAAAAAAAAAAAAAAAGAGAAACTGTCTGGTCAGGAAATGTTTAGTAATGAAAGCTTTTTAAAGTATCAAATATCCGAAGATTAGAATTAAACAGAAAATTGTTAAATACTTAAGTAATGTGTAAGGCAAGTAGATTACCCTCCCTTAATATGATTAAGTTTTATTTACTACTTTTTGTGTAATAAAATTAAATCATGATATATATCATCTACTGTAACTTAAGTTAAATATAGTTTCGTTTAAGTATAATTATTTCGTTTCATCTATTTTGGAATCAATATTATGTACTTGCTTGTGTTTATTCTTCTTTTTTTTTATTTTGCCTTTGTTGTCCTGGATTACAAACAAACAAACAAACAACAACAACAACAAAAAAAAATAAAAATAAACAAATAAACATCGACAACCAACCCGTCATCCATCATCAATGGAACATTGTGTATAAACGTTATGCTTCTTCTTGTTTGTTTTTTCCTTCCTAAAACAACTATACTACAACTGCAATTGTTTTCCTTATATGTTCCACCATTGCAACTGCATCGTGTACAACATGACAACTACAAATACAACTATAACATTTATAAACAACAATTTTCACTAGGTAACAACAAAATCAATTTATTTTCAATTTTTTTCCCATTTATTATTATTTAGCATTTGGCACAAAACTTCTACTTAAACATTTTACATAAATATTCGTATATAAATTTTTGTAAAAAAAAAAAAAAAATTTTTTTAAATATTTTTCTAATCATATATATTACGTATATTTCTTCATTTCTTCATTCTTTTTTTTTTTTTTTTTTGTTCATTTCTTGTATGCTTTTGCGGAAAATGTATTATTTTATTAAATATATTCGTAATGTTTTGACAAAAATATACGTAAACTAATCAGCTAAAGCTAGCTCTGTTGTGCGTTTATAATCTAATTGCGAAGTTTGAAATTTTAAAGTAAAAATAACGCACTCCCTCTCTCTCTCTCTCTCTCTGAAGGCTGTTCATGAATTGCTTGTAACCCATAATTAAGTCCGAAGAGAGAAACATATAGTAATACAGCATTCTCTGCTATATGCTTTCATTTTTCAGTTCAAAAATCCTTTACGCCTTTTATTTTCCCTAATATTCTATCAGATAATCTCACTTTCGCACTTTATATATAATTTACTCTGACATAACTGACGAATTTTTTCCAACCAATGCTTTGCTATTTTTATCATTTGACTTAAGGGTCGCCTTATATGCCTTTTTGTTGGTATTTGAGATCTTACATTAGCAAAATAAAATATATTTTTTAATGATATCCTTCGAAAAACAAAGAAGTGAGAAATTTATATTCGGCTGTGCCGCAACCTTTATCTTACAAAACGGGCAAAAATGAAATTGTAATAGATAGGCGTGGCAGGGAAAGGATTTCCAACGTTTCTGCCAAATTTGAAGACGATACTTTCATTTTTGCGTCGAGGAGAATGTTTACCACAGATATTACGCAAACGGACAGACGGATAGATAGACATGCTTAAATCGATTCTAAATTTGATGCTGACCAAGAATACATATACTTTGTGGGGTCTTCGAAGTTCCCTTTTGGTAGTTACAAACCAAATGACGAAATGAAATGTAACCTTCACCTTTGGTGCTGGGTACAAAAAAGAATTTAAATTCCATGCAAGCAACATATGGAGATTAAAGTACAATTTCATTTACTACCTTTGGTTTATAGCCCCTGGGCCCAATTCTATAATTACATTCCGACGGAAAATTGATCATACTTGCTGCTCAACTTATATATGTGAAAAATATAGAGAGCGTTGTATATTAAAAAATTGTCGGATAATTTGAAGAAAATATTTATTTAGATCCGTTACATTTAATTATATTTTGAACAGTGAAGAAAAAATATCTATTTTTGATGGATTTGAGAGGCATAAATGCGGCGAGAATGCCCTAAGAGGTAGTGTGTGCTCGAAAATTTGCAAAATTTGTAAAATTCGGGCCTTTGTTCTAATCGACCTGTTCAATCGATTCTGGCGAGCCTTTGAAATTTAAAAAGCTATAACATAACGTCAACATTAATTAGTCAATTAAATTAAAACTTTAGAGAATTTTGCGTACGAAGATTTAATTGATTTCCACTATTAATTTATGCTCTTTTATAGTCTGAATGGCAATTTTTCCGATGCGTATGAAATCGGAAATTGGTATATCGGTCTAAGGTAGAGTGCTTACCAAGACTATTTTTTACTTTATTGGGCTGTCGTTTTAATAAACGTCAATTTGGACGTATTCGACAGGTTTGAAGTCCCTAAATTTAGAATGGAAAACTACGTGACCAGTTACGAAAATTTGTTTTGAAAAACACATATATTCATTTTTTTACAAGTCTCAAGTAAAATTGCAAGCATTGTGTGCTTTAATTAGACAACAGGTGGCTTGTAGTCGTTTATAAGAATTTTCACTTAATATTCATTTGACACAAACTCAAAAGCTGCTTTTATGACACTTTTTAAGAAGTCATGTTTCTCGTCAAGATAAAGAAATCTTTCTATATGCCTTTATTATTCAAATCTATTCGAATATTGCTTGTATTCACCAATATTGAGATTATATCCGATCGTTGTCACTAATGCTGGTCGGATTCGATTAAAATCTTGTCTTGATTTGATCGGCTTTAGTAGTGATGGATTGATTCCAGCGAAGAGTATCCGATATATCAAAATCTTTAAAGGAAATTTCACGAACTACTGTCGGTACATATTTTCAATTACAGCATTGATTCTGTTCACGATAAATATCTTCGCAAAACGCTTTTGTCACTGCTGAGTGCATCGAAAAAGAGAACTTTCACTTCGATTTTTAATATATAATTGAACTTCGTGTACATGTAAAACTTAATAAACGTAACTTAACGCAACGTAAGTAGATCGTATAACTGACATTTAAAATAACATTTTTTTTGTTCGCTACGAATTTAATACTGTATGAAAGTAAACCCTCTGTGTTAGGATGGTGTAATTGTTATACGTTTATAAATTAGAGCGTCGTTTGTAAAATTTTTGTCGAAAAATCTTTAAAATAAATAAATTTATTAATAAAAAATTTTGTATAAAATTCTGTTCAAAAACTTGCAAACTACAAATGCTCTTATGCTTGATTATGCAATTGCGCTAAAAATATGAAGAAGTTGTGAAAGCGATTCATCAATGGTACAATGGAAAGGTTGCAAGCTTTATGAGGCAGTTAAATACAAACCATGTTCAAAAAAGCTATCGACTCATACAACTGAATAAAATACTTACAAAATCAAACGTCTTGTGTTAAGGCTTTTCATAGAAATTGTTAGAATATCATTTGAAACAATTTAATCAATCTTAACAGTGGAACTACGTAGTGAGCTAATTTCAAAACCTTTCAAAATTTGATTACTAATCCTTGCGTTAAATTTTATAGAAATGTATTTAAAAAAGAAAGATTATCTTAATAATAATAAAAAATGTTTTTTAATAATAATAACATATAAAAAATGTTTTTAAAAATCTTTCATATAAATTGATTTGAAATTGTTTTCTTTTTATTTCTTTGCCAAAAAATTCAATTTTCTTGTATAAATCAAATACTTAGGTAAAAATAGAGATAGTTTTAGGTGTTAAAAAAAATTTAAGTTCTCTTGTTTGCCTTCTCGTTGGCTTCCAAAATCACATAATTTTCTTGAAAAACAACATCGTGCCCAAAGGATTAAAAAGATATCTTGCATAATAACAATGATGATTTAGAATATATAAGGGAACAAAAGCTTAGAATCGAAAATCAGCTCAACAATTCCATAATTTTATTCATATTCTCGTGTAAATTTCTTTTTAAACACAAAGCAGCAATAAATTTCAATTAAAAAAAAAAAAAAAACTCTTTAATTTAATTAACTAAGGAAATGAAAGATAAATGACAATTATTTTTAAAATAAAAATTCTCCTTTATTTTTGAACAAAATTTTTTATTACAAACAAAGTTTTAATAATTTCCTATAACGGATATTTTTTTTTAAATTTTATTTGTTTTGTTGAAGTTAAAAATAAAATAAAATTAGTTTTCGGTTTGCCTTCTTCTCACACATTTATTCATAAACATATTTTTTTAATATTTATTTTAATGTGATAAAGTGCTCTCCGTATAGGTCTATCGTAAGCCTTGTTTAGCTTCTAATTCTTTATGTTCATAAATTTCCGTATATAAAGTTGTAGAGCTAATGTGTGTCTTTATTTTAGATATTATTATTATTTTTCGACATAGAGAGCATGATGAAGAAAACTTGTATTCTATGTTTACTTGTTCCACATTGAAGAAAGGCTACAACTCAGCTTATAATATATACATATACACATACACAATATATGCAATAATAAATTCACTAAATTTTCTTTGCTTATCTATATTTGTATGTAGGTAGGTATGTAGGTAGAGAGAGAGGTTGGTAGATATGCTTTGCATGATGCGTACATTTGAAGATGAACATACCTATCTATATGTGTATACATATATGTAATAATGTTCATCTAGCGTAGAACTGAAAAAGCTTTCTCGAAAAAGAAAGGAAAAAAAGACGCAGAGATTGTTGACAATATTCCTCATTATCAACAACCAGTCTCTAGTAGCACTTAAGTACGACCTCATTTTTCCTTTTCACGTACATGTAAACACAACCCATCACCAGCAAACTTGTTTGCTTACACATACATACACATACTACATATGCCTAACATTTTGAGTATATTCACTTTTCTTCCTTTAAATCCGTTGATATTTATTTACCAGCATGCCATAGATGTTCTTGTTGTTCTTTATAAATTTCCACTGCTAGATAGTTGTATGTGTTTTATGTATAAGTATTGTTGTAATTACACAAAATATTTTTAATCATCATTAATAATGAAACAAACGGTAATGAATATTATACAATAAGTAAGAGAGATATGCACTCAGGATATACTTTCGCTTTATGCTCATATATAACATACAATATATATGATGAATTTCATTCAAAAGAACTGATTTAGGCATCCTTCAGTTAAGTAAAATAAGATATTAAAATAGAAATTATATGAAAATTAAAAGATAATTGTGTAACGCTATATTTTCAATAAATTATTAAGTAAAACAATATGAAATTTATAAATATCATCCGTATGTATGATTAAAATTTTGTTTATTTTGTCCATATACACAATAAATATTAGATTAGGTTACGCAAAAATTCACAGAGAATTGACTAAAAGTAGAGATAATAACAAATTTAGTTGAAATTAAAAAATTAAATTATAGATGAATTGATTACAAAATATAGGCTTAAGTATTATATCCTTTCGATAGAAAACCCCTCTTACAATGTATTGAACTAATCTTTGCAACATTTTCGTTTCATTTTATTCTTACGTCATTTGCATTCATCTGCATCTTTTACTTGCATTCGATAATTCTTTTTCTATAGTTGTGTTCTCTTTTTACATTTTAGAAATATATGTGATATATTTAGCAAACAGGAATAGTTTTTAATAAACAGATAAATAATGAAAAAATAATAATTTAGCAAAAAAGAAGGAATATTTAAAAAAAAAAAGGTTCAAAAACTAACACTATGATCAACTAAAAAAATGTTTTAAGAAAAAAACTCTACGCGATTTTCATTACTCCTCTTTCAGAGATCCGTAATATCGGTATGCGAAGGAAGTTATTTAAGTGGTTTTTCAGAACGTATAGGGACCTCCAAGCTTTATTATTTTTAATATTATTTTAACGTATCAGATAAGGAAACCGCATCATTTCGTTATATATCATTTTTTCAAGTTTTGAAGATTGAAAAATTTTTCTAAGTTTTGAACATTGAAAAATTTTTCTAAGTTTTGAACATTGGAAAATTTTTCTAAGTTTTGAACATTGAAAAATTTTTCAAACTTTTGAACATTGAAAAATTTTTCTAAGTTTTGAGAGGACTGAATGGCTGGCACAATGTAGTGAATGAATGGCACAAGGTAGTAAATGAAGGGCACAAGGTAGTGAATGAAGGGCACATAAACGTGATCGAGCAACTTTATTCCTGTCACGTCGTTGATTAAAGAAACAGGTGGTTACAATTTTTCACTTTTTTCCCTTAGTACTCATAAGCCATAGCAGAGAGATCTATAAAAATTTCCCTATTTATTGGGTTAGCTATTCTCTAGTATCGTAAAGATCGACCACACCCACTCGATATAATAGAGTATTGGTGTTTAATGCTTTTGTGAAAGCCTTCGTAACATAGCGAAGGAAGTGTCAAAAACGCTATAAAGCGTAAATGTTCTTAATCGGTATCAAATTCAGCAGCATCATGACTCGC
This sequence comes from Glossina brevipalpis, assembly GCA_000671755.1. Taxonomy (NCBI): domain Eukaryota; kingdom Metazoa; phylum Arthropoda; class Insecta; order Diptera; family Glossinidae; genus Glossina; species Glossina brevipalpis. The sequence continues at coordinate 200,319 of KK351145.1, forward strand.
TGAGAAGTCAAATCCTTTAAAATGAAAATTTTAAAAACTTCTTTAATCCTTTAACCCTTTAATTGTAACCAAAGAAAAGCTTTACTTCAAATTATATCTGAATAATTAGAAACGTAATTAGGAGTGAAAAAAAAAACGTTAAAGGACTATTGAGAGGCCTACAAGCAGAGATTTCATTTAGCAAAATTGTATTTTGTATTCGCATTCCATTGGGAGATTTTCCATCACTTTATTTCATCTAAAAAATTTGTAAGTTCTCATTGTTTTCGATTTAGAAAAATTTTCCTCATTGTTTTCGACTTCGAAAAAGTTTTGTCATTGTATTCCCTATAGCAGTATAGAGCAGTGCTCTAATTTAATTAGATAATAGATTGTGCGGAAAGTCTTTTCGTACAACCCAATAGCAGTATAGAGCACTGCTCTAATTTAATTAGATAATAAATTGTGCGGAAAGTCTTTTCGTACAACCCAATAACAGTATAGAGCACTGCTCTAATTTNTCTAATTTAATTAGATAATAAATTGTGCGGAAAGTCTTTTCGTACAACCCAATAACAGTATAGAGCACTGCTCTAATTTAATTAGATAATAAATTTTGCGGAAAGTCCTTTCGTTTTTTTTCTTGCTTTTTGTCAAAAGGCATTCACGTGATCATGAACGCACGAATGTGAGTAAATCTAATCTCTTAGTCATATCAGGCTCCAATTAGCCTTCCTTCTTCAAAACGAAAATATGTAATCCAGTTTTGACATTGACTTTCCGCCAGCACGCCGTATCCATAAGCTTCCAGTAATTTCTTTTTTTAATTTATTTGAATAGCTTGAAAGAATACAATTAGGTTGGAGAAAAACGCAATGACTTTCCGGACAACCCAATAGCAATAAAATACTATTCTTATTTGAGCCGCTTGTCCTTGGTAGTTCACTTTCATTGGGCCATATAGAAAAGGTAAACGTTTTGCAAATGTTTATAATAGGAGATTACTTCCCACTAGCACTGAACTTTATAACTTTTGTTCGTTTCCGACTGACACTCTACGGCAATCAGTCAGTTATGTCTTGCTTTTTATGTTGACTTTTAAGCATTGAAATGTGAGTTAGAACTCGGTCCGAGTAATTCTTTTAATTCTCAAAAGATCGGATCGGATACAATTATTATTTATCGATAATCGATCCAGCAGTGCTATAGACTGTCATGAAGACATGAAGCGTACAGAAATTTCACGAACCATTTCCAATTTTCTTGTTTTCTTTGTTTTCTAAAAATCCTTACTATTAGCTTCCGTAGCCTTAAACGGGCTACGAAAACTTTTTACATTTCGGAGACAAGAAATCGAAAATATGTCGTTTTCACGTCCTATGGATCTCGATTAGTAATCTCATAAAATGCACGTACAAATTGAGCTTCCATCTAATATATAACACTTTACATATTTTATAAATATATCAAGGAATAAAAAACCGCGCTGTGAAATAACACAAACACTCGATAATAAAGGTTAATTGGTACATAAAGTGAATGTTGCATATAATATAAAATAAGCTGGAGTTTATTGGATTAAGGGAGATAGCCAAAGCCATGAATTTTTCAAGCCTCTACCTTATTCAATCGCGTGTGTGTGTGCGCTTGTGTGTGCCTGTGTGTAATAATTCACATTTCATAGATACAAGTATATACAATAAAATTTTATATATTTATTTATTTATTACTATTTCCAATTGTTTTATTTTTTATCCAAACTATATATCCAGATTATATACATATATATACAAGTATTATTCAACATTTTTTGCAAATGCTTTAAATTTTTTAAAAATATTTTCAAAATGAAAAATTTTTAATAGTTGCCATAAAAGTAAATAACAATGGCAAATAACAGTTAAGAATATCAAAGAAAAAGAAAAAAAAAAGGTGCATCAATTGCTCTATATAAAAGTAACAACAAAATCATTAACTATTTCAAGTTAATAGTGCGCGCAAACACAGAGAAAACGCACTTAAAGCAAAAGCAGATTGAATGTTAAACACTCGCATACACACACTTACGCATTTTCGTACAAGCATACACAGTATGTGGTATTTCATAAAATGTTTCTATACGCCCGCCTATCAGTCTCTGCGAATACACACAGATAAATGAAATGAATAACGTACTGGTGTGATAACATGCTATGGTGCATAATATACGAAGTATTTGTGAGTATTCACTCATACGTATATACTTATGTAAGTAAATATGTAATTAGTTAAACGATTATATATTTTTTATATATGTTTCCTTGGGTACGTTAAACGTTTTTCAACTCGCTTTCACCACTATAGTTACTAGTTTATACACTTGTAAAAGACCTCATACATGAGTGGATATAAGAGCGATTCTTCAATTTCGGAAATTTTCAAGAGAGAAATGAAAAAAAAAATATTTTATTTATAGATGAAAACTCTTCTTATATAATAATTATATCGATATAGGTTTACGTTTAAACTCGAGGGAAAAATTGATGCAATAAAAGTAATTTCTGCATATTTCAAAAATACTTCTTCAAAAATACTTCTCCAAAAATTCTTTTTCAAAAATACCTCCTTAAAAATACTTTTTCAAAAATACTTAATCAAAAGTACTACCTAGAAAACAGCTCCTCAAAAATAGTTCTAGAAAAAAACTTCTTCAAAAACATTCTTTCAAAAATAGCTCTTCAAAATTATTTCTTCAAAAATTTTTCATCAAAAGTACTTGTCCAAAAATACTTTATCAAAAATATTTCTTCAAGAACGCTTTTTCAAAAATACTTTTTCAAAAATGCTTTTCTAAAAATACTTTTCTAAAAATATTTCTTCAAAAACCCTTTTAGAAATATTTCTTCAAAAATCCTTTCAGAAATATTTCTCCGAAAATACTTTTTCAAAAATACTTTTTCAAAAATACTTCTTCAAAAGTACTTCTCCAAAAATACTGATTCAAACATACTTCTTCAAAAATGTTTTTCCAAAAACACTTTTTCAAAAATACTTCTTCAAAGATACTTTTCCAAAAATACTTCTTCAAAAACACTTTATCAAAAATACTTCTTCAAGAACACTTTTCGCTACACTATTCTTGAACTCTCATGTAGCTTTGGCAAATTTTACTAACGTCAGTAAATCCGATGATTGGTAGGAATTGAGTGTTTGATGTCCATAAAATATTTTCAAATATAATTCATCTATTAATGTTAAGGTTATGTAAGTCAAGTTTTCCTTTTACTTTTTTTACAACATAAAGGAGATGTTGTTGTATTGATATAAAACAGTATGTTCCGTAAAACGATACGTAAATACTGTTTTCACTCTATGCTTGTTATGCTTGTTCTCGTATACAATCGGTCTAACAAGGCGAGGGCCCTCATTTAAACTTTTCAAAACAGAAAGAGTATATCAAGAACCGTTCCAAGTTGAATTCATTTGAATATGATTGTTGGTGCACATGGTTCTCTCATATTAAAATTGAATTTATTATTGAAAGTGTGCTAAGTAGATAAAAATGGTTTTTACTATTTTTTTTTAACTGTGATTACGAATGTGATTTTCTTTTAAGGTACGCTATCGAAATCATGCACATATTCATGCTTAAATGAAAGCAAGCACATGAGCATACAATAACATATCAAGTTGAAAAAGAAAAAATTGGGTTAAATTTTATATAAAAAATTTAACGATAATTATAGAGTTAACGAAAGCGAAAATCGTTACGTAAATGTCTTATGTTCGTTTTTGCCTTCTTTTTTTATGTTTTAGTGAATATGAATAGTGAATGAAATGAACAATACTTAGTCATTAATCTAAGTGGATTCTAATCGTGAACTAAATGTATTATAAAATAGTTTCTTGTTTACGTACATCAAGCACAAAATATACGCAAAACTTTTAGTTCCTTAGATATATATTTCGTCTCTTATAAATTATATTATAAATGATATGTATTATTATACTCTAATTACCAGAGGCGGCACATAAACTACAAAAGCTTGCAAAGTCTTGAATTAAAAAAGATTGATGCATTAAGTGAACTTTTCTTTAAATAAATTTTAAAAGATTTTTCTGATAGTACGACTATTATGTCTTCTGTAACGTGTAGATGGCGCTACATTTTATTTTATGCAAATGATGATTGGAAAAGAAATATTTTACGTGAATAATGTTTTTTTCAACTTGCCGGCTCCACTATTTACTGGACATATTGGTATTAAATATCTTATTGGCAATTAGTCAGTTGTTATCAATCAAAGAAAAAACTGCTTATTTAGATATGTGGAAGAGCTTTATAACTGCTCGGTCACAGTAAACGAAGTAGTGGAGTCCAAAAAATTGGCTTAAATGGTCCGTATTTGATACAGTTCATTTTTACGTCAAATTTGAAATATGAAATAATAAAAATTAGATGCTTTTGTCATATAAATAAGAAAGTATATGAAGGACATAAAAAAATTGGATGATAGCGGAGACTAGCCGAATTTACCACTTCAGTTTTTTATACCGATTTTCGTCGCAAAATTTTGAAAATTGAGTTTTTGCATATAACAACTTTTTTTAAATAAGGCTTTACCGCAACTTTTTTGCAATTCGCAATGAATTTTTGTAAACTTGTTGCAAAAAAAATAACGATCGCTCTCTCCCGAAAATTTGGATTCAAACTTCACCCTGGACGTTAAAAATCAAACCTTGTGAAGTTAACATATAAACCATGTAATAGATAGCAAAGAGCAAGACAAGGTTAATCTAATTATACATGAGAATGCTTCAACATTTACAATATTTCAGCATCTGGAACCGAAGCTAGAACTATTCGTTAGGCCATTATCATTACAGACAGTCTGTCGATCATGAAACGCGTCTGGAAAACATTAAATTCGAAATAGCATACCATTATTGAGAAGGGATATTGCTGCTACTTATAGAGAGAATATTACAATTTTTTTTGGATACGGAATCAGAAATCATCGAGCTAACCTATCATACAAATCTGAGCTATCCGTAACATTGGTTACTAACGAGAACTTGGAAAAGATGCATCTTGAAATATGTGTGGTACTGTTCAGAATAATAATAATTAATGTTCTTTTATCGAAAAAATAGAGCCGACGGTCTTAGTTGCTAGTGCTCATCCTATTTTGATCCAAAAAAATGTATTTCTTTAGTTTAAGTAAATTATACAATAATACTAGTAGCTGCAACCTTGGCTGAATTGTTAAGAAGCGTCTCTAGCAGGTCAGTACACGTGGGTGTTCAAATCTCAATGCGATAGAGTTTTTTCATAACCAATAAATGAAAAAACCCCAACGAGTTGATAGCCTATGCTGCTAGTGCTAAATTAATCTCTCTAGTGTAAGAATGAACATCATTAATCTAGAGTATAATAATAATAATAATAATACTCCAGTAGCAAGGAAAACGAGACGAAAGTAATTGGTATTCTCTCTCTCCTACATAAGTCAACATAAAGGCCCAATTTGGAAAGATAATAAATCGATTTTCAATATAAAATAAACAAATTTTTTTTTATTTGAAAGTCCGCGGTCATTTGACTAAATTTAATATATACGGAGAAGCATTACAAGGCCCAGCTAATATATTCTCCTCACCTCTTCAACCCACTTTCGTTGTATTATATTGTATTGGTTTTAATGCTTCAACATATAGATATTTTTATGAATATGCGTATATTTAGATAAAAATCAATACACACGCATCTACATCAACATTAACGCACACATAGCACATATAGCAGAAATAGGAAAACAATTTCATTATTATTATCAACATTTGTGGCTATAAGGTAGTCCAACAACGCAAATAAGTGCAAACTATTTATGTTAATATGAAGAAAATAAATATGGAAAAATGGCTAGTAATACGGTGCAATTATGAAAAGTTTCCAAAAACAAAAAGAAAAAATTATAATAAATTTTTGTTTTTGTTTTTCTTTTTTTTTGTTTGTTTTGTGTACAAACTTATCCATTATCGCCACATCCATTAAAAGCACGATTTAAATTCATAAAATTTGCCCTAAACTATGCTCTCTGTTTAGTTTTCCCAAGTCGACCATTTCATATTATGCTGCACTTTATTCAAACACTCGACATTTTTCTTGCTCTTTTTCAAAAAATGAAAACCACAAAGTCTGGAACGGTTTGCAGCAGAGTATCAGCGGCAAATAAAAATGCATTCATTGTCAATGCAAATATGCCCGCAGCCGCATTCATTCTTTAACTCATTTGTGGCTTTTGTGTTCTTGGCATTTTTGCAAACACTAGTTTTTAATGCACATTATGTCTATTTGTTTATGACTTTCTATTTGTCGGTCGATGTAAAACTAACTGAAGTGTTATATTTCGGTTACTTTAATGAAAGTATTTATTTACCCAACAGAGCATGATTTGCATTTTTATGTTTAGTTTATTTCATTATTTCATTTTATTTTACTCTAGTAGTTAGATAGCAGCAGAATACTGGCTCTGTCGAAGACAGATGCTTGATCCGATGTTACTATAATTTTAAAAGTAATAAACTTTAACATGGATTGATCAAAATTAATATTTATATAGAGTAAATTAAATTTCACAAATCAAGGATCAAAGTGATTGCTATGCATTCACTTGGTCGATTCGTGAATCAAACAATACTTTATAATGATAATCGTGATTGTAAGATAATACCAGCACACTAGAAATTGCCTTTCCAAAGACAGATTATGGTCATTATTTCTCTAAAAAAACTATTTTTGTTCTTCAAGCTTCTTCAGATAGCTTTATCTGCTTATTAATACAAGAGTTGTCCTATGTACATATAAAGAATCGAGGAGAGACAATATAAAAGCATACTGACGAAAGTGACAGCAAAAATCAACGCTCACTTGATTAATATTGCTTCGACAAAAGTAGTACGGCGGGAGTTTCACAAAGCTGCCGTTCATGGAAACGCTTCAATTATGAAACTCTTTATAACGTAAAATATTTATATTACATTTTCTCGGTCCCGTGTTCGATCTCATTTTTTTCTAACCCGAATACAAATGTTAGATATTGGGATCAATGGAGAAATAGTTACGTTTGAATTAGGCATAGTTTGTATGCTTTTGTTTTATTATGACATATATTGTGGTAAAGTCGCATTGGCAAATAGTAATCCAGCGCCTTTATTAATAGAAGGTGTTCATCATGGTATTTTTTCTATCCCCTGTACAATCTTAAATGTTTTCTTTTTATGAAAAAAAAAAACGAGCTTATTTCAAGCGAATGTTGAAAACTATTTCATTCAAACTATGTTCCATCGCTAGCTATATATTTTCTACATTTTTCAATATATCATCTCCATTCTAGAAGAGCCTTTTGTTAAGCAATTTTTTTTTCTTTTTCATAATCGTCAATATTGTAGTTCAGAAAAGTCATACGATGTTGATGAGAATAAGTCATCTGCTGAAACCATCTATGTCGGATGAAAATGTGGACATGAAACAAATTATTCCTTCTGCATGCTTTCAAAGTAATCATTATCTAGTGTTTCGGCCTAAGCGGCATTATTGTGAAGAGAGTATACGGAACTGTTGTTCTCATTTCTCAACCAATGCACTGTTTAAGCGAATCATTTGTTTTCGGTAGCGAAGAGAATTAACAGTTTATTTCGAACAGAGCAAACACTTTGTTTAGCTTTTAGAATTACAGTTATGCCAGCTTTAGAAGCCTGAACAGCTAAATAATGTAAATACCTTTCAAGAAAAATGCTCTCAGACGAGACAAGTCCGCTTGACTTTAATGTGGTATGTCTGTATAAAGAGAGGAATTGACTAAATGCTAGTTGCAAAAAACAGTTTACCTATGCTTAGTGATTGTATGTATATACACCGCAATATGAGCAATGAAGCTTTTTAAGAAAAACATATACCGATCGTCTAGGTAACCTTTGTTAAATTAATTAATCCGAATATATCTGATGTATTTCACATGAATTTCACAAGCTAACCGATAAAAAATTAAAACATATAATATATACTCTTTGATATATTCCTGTTAATTATGTTTGATTGAAAGCTTTCTGTGATTTCTTGGCAAAAAAAAAAAATTAAATTTTAACACTGATTTAACCAACAGAAACTATTGAATTTTTTATTTAATTGTCTAGTAATTTAACCCTGAAAAAAAAAAAAATATGTATTTTTCAATACGTTTTCAACAACAACAACGTATCATATGCAGCAAGGACACATCACGAATAACAAACAATATACGATTTTAACCCCACCATCAACATCATCATCATCATCATCAGCATCATCGTAAGTGCACATATCTATAAATCATATGCTATTGACCATGTAATGTTTACGCATACATTCATCGCACATATGTCACACTGATATGTAGCAAAATGTGTGCTGATGCGTTTAAAAAGCAATTAAATCTTACTTTTTGTGTGTGTGTGTGTGTGTACTGGTAACACGCATACATAATATACAAAATTTATACAAAATATACAACACATGCTCTTCAAGTGAAAGATATATTATATACACGTATGTTCAATGTTTGTTAACAATATTAAGGCATTGAAGCATTCAATCCTCCAACAATGCCATGATAATGACAACCAGCTGCTGCATTTATATTATTATAGTTGTTGGAATGTAATGAATTTTTTATGTTGTTGTTGTCTATGTCCGGTTCCGTATAGTGTCGAAATGATTTGAAATGTAATGAAATATCTACACACGAACGAATTTCTATCAATTATGGTTAAATATCGTAACATATCGTAACAAATATTTTATATCTAAACACATTGCATGCATTATTTGTATAAATTTGTTAGAAGGCTTATAACACCTAGATGTGCGATCATCTTTGTGAATCGATTAGCGTTTGTATCATCAGTTTCACGAATCAGTTCATGCCTGAATAGATAATAAAATTAATTAGGTCTACTCTACGAACCTAAAACTATTTGATTAGATGAATTTATGCAGAGTGAATGACTAAACACAATTGAACTAAAATGTGGTTTTAATTTAAATATTTTCAATTTTATAAAATTTTTTAGAATATATCTGTACGCTCTCTAAATCAACTTCAAAATGAAAGTGGAAAATAAACACAATAATGAAAATTTAGAAAAAATATCTTTATTGCGCAACAAAGTCTCCCGTTAGATCTTTATATGTCAAAATCGTAAAGTCTTAAGTCTATCAATCAAACTTCTAAAGCTCTACCTCGCCTTCTTTGGGCAAGCTTTTACCATCCAGTCTTTGCTTTAAGTTTGGAAAGCGAAATAATCCAGACTTTTCTTTAAGTTTGGAAAGGGAAAGCCATTCAATTACGCGAAATAATCCGAGGAAGGGTGCATGAGAAAGCAGTTTAAATTTGAACTCTTTGATTTCGGCCGCCGCCATAGCGGATGAATAAGTTATAGCTTTGTCCTGATACTTTCTTTCTCCACTTTCTATTCCGCCAAATGTATCTAGTACGATTCGTTTCATCACTAACATTCGCATATAATTAACCTTTGATTTTTTTCCTCTTTAAAGTTGTTACGGCATTCTGTTGTCTTCACCTTCTTTGAGTAAGTGATTCCAATATATTTCATTATAAAAAAAAAGCACAGATGCTGCACCTGTGATTTAACTATATCCATTTGTCCATCGGTCCACATATTTAACACTGGTACGGGAATAAGAAAAAGTGAGACCGATAGATGGCATAGACAAAATAATATGAACACCCCACAGTTCCGCAGTTGTACCTTTTCCATGAATGCTAGTTTTGTAGAACAAGCGTCGTACTGTCTTTGTCGAATATTATTCAAGTTAGTGTTGAGTTCTATTGTCATTTTTGCTGCTGTATTATGTATTTATGTTGTCCGTCCACAGTTTCGATGCTATATTACGTTGTGTTCATATTTGCCTATTCCCTGTATATTACTTTGATCACTGATTATACTAAATGAAATTCATGATCTGCTTGGAAAGGTGACTCTAATAGTAAACAAAAAGTAGATGTTAACAGACATCCCTAATGGATTTTGTTAGTTGCTGTAACTGCAACATCATTTTATTTAAAGAAATTAAGTATTTTTTGCACTGAAATTATTGATATTAAAATTTTAATTTTATTTTCATTAATAAAAATAACAAAGAAAATTATATTCGCTTGCGTCGAATCTTTTATACTCAATACCTTTATCTTAAAAAAAAAACGTGAAAAAAAAACATTTAATTTCCATACGTAGGAGTGGCAGGATTTTGTCTATTTTTGTAGAATACTATAGAACATCCAGGAAAAAGAAGTGTTTTCACCTTGTTTTATATTGTAGACGTGAGTCTGTGACCGATTAGGACCATTTTCAATACCAATGTAAGTAAAAGAACTTTTAATGTTTTTCTTAAATTTCATACAGATATTTTAATTTTTGCGATCAGAAAAAACGGACGGACACCCCTCTATGTGTATTCCGAATTCAATACTGATGACGAATACATAGATTTTATAGAGTTCCTGAATGTTTTCTCTTAATGTTATAAACGTTTTCACAGAAAACTAAACTTTAGTATTCCATTATATAGAGTGTGCGTGGCCGATCTTTTCCATTTTTGTATTGATGCTAGAGGATAGGTAGTTCAAAAAATCTGAAAACTTTTATAAATCTATTTGTTGCTATGGCGGCTTATGAGTAATAAAAAAACCACACATTTTTTTTTTTGCTTAAAAGCAGAGTTCTTCTCAATGTACATTGTAGTGTGGCGTGCCCTTTGACCGATTTGGCCCGTTTTCTATATCAACCTACGTACAAGAAGCTCCAATGTTATCTTCATTTCTGCGGTCAATGGCAATGTTTGCCCTAAATATTACACAGACGGATACAAAGGCATACGGACAGACGGACATGCTTAAATTTATTCTAAATATGATACTGATCAAGAGTATATATAGTTTGTGGAGTTTCTAAAGCTTCCTTCTCAGTGTTGCAAATGAAATGACAAAATAAATAAACCTCCGTATATAAAAACAAGTGTAGAAACAGTCTCTGTAGGATGAAAAAAAATGCGAAAATTTTTCAATTTACATGCACAATGCAGGTAAAAGTATTTTGTAAAGTTTACTGAATTGTAAATCTGCTTTTTATTTGTAAGCAATATATGCACCAGTAAATATATTAAGTTTTTTATAGGTTTGCAACGTATAGAAAAAAATAATCATAGGAGACATGATATTTGTATTCTTAATCCATATGAAGAGAGTCTCATCCTGGTACACAATTTATTCTTTTCTAGTTTCTTTGTCAAAATCATGATTACTATCGAGTGAGTTTATGTAGAAAAATTTGTATTTTTAACAAAATTCGAAAATTAGCTAAATAGAATTAGGAATTCATTCCTGCACTCCAAAAAGTTTTTGTCTAAATAAGGTGAAGTATATAGATATAATTTTTAATACAATTTTTAATATAATAATTTGTGCCTAAATCTCGTGTAAGAATGTTATACACGTATGTATGTATACGACCGATATATCGAAACAATGTAAATCTTGGCTCTATTTTGCAATCAAAGATTAATTATAAATTAGTAGACAAGTAGTAGAGAATTAGTAGGTATAGTATCGAAACAATATAAATCTTGGCTCTATTTTGCAATCAAAAATTGAATATAAATTAGTAGACAATTAGTAGAGAATTAGTAGATATAGTATCGAAACAATATAAATCTTGGCTCTATTTCGCAATCAAAAATTGAATATAAATTAGTAGACAATTAGTAGAGAATTATTAGGTATAGTATCGAAACAACATAAATCTTGAGTCTATTTTGCAATCAAAGATTGATTATAAATTAATAGAACAGGTATTAAAAGAGACGACCCAAACCGTATATACAACAGGTAGGCTAAACAGTTCATAGGCTGACACATAGATGCTGCTACTACGAATTAAATTCATATCATTTTTAGTTAGCCCTAAGCTTCAAAAGATACGTGTATAAATTTGACAGCTATCGCACTATTAGCATGTGAATTATAGCATTTTTAGTGAAGCAACTTTTGTTAGTTTGAAAAAATAGATAAAAAAAAATTTCGTGTGTTAATAAAAGATTACAAAAAAAATATTGTTGAAGCCAAGGCTTGGCTTGATAAACATTATTCGGATTTTGCACCAGAAAAATCAACCGTAGAGAAGTGGTTTGCTAAAATTAACTAACAAGGTGAAATGAGTACTGAGGACGATGCACGCAGTGGACGCCCCAAAGAGGTTGTTACCGACGAAAACATCAAAAATGTCCACAGAATAATTTCGGGTAACCGTAAAGTGAAGTTGATTGATTGAGATAGCTGAGAGCCTAAAGATATCAAAGGAACGTTTTGGACATATCGTGAATGAATATTTGGATAAGGGAAAACTCTGTTCAAAGTGGCTGCCGCCCGAGCTCACAATCGACCAAAAACAACGACGAATTGATGATTTTAAGCAGTGTTTGGAGCTGTTCAATCATATTAAACTCGAATTTTTGGCGTCGATATGTGACAATGATGATGAAACAAGGCTCCATCATTTCACACCGAAGCCCAGTCGGCAGTCAGCCAAGTGGGCTGCACGTGATGAACCAACTCCAAAGCGTAGAAAGACGAAAAAGTCGGCAAAGTCGCAAAAAAAAAAAATCGTATAATATTGATTAACTATCTTAAAAAGGGAGAAACCATAAACAGTGACTATTACGTAGCGTTATTGGAGCGTTTGAAAGACAAAATCGTGAAAAAGTGGCCTCATTTGAAGAAGAAGAAAGTGCTGTTTCATTAAGATGCACGATAGCAAAATTGCATGAATTGGACTTCGAATTGCTTCCGCATCAACCGTATTCTCCAGATCTGGCCCCCTGCGACTTTTTTCTGTTCTCAGACCTCAAGACGATGCTCGCTGGACAGAAATATCGCGCCAAAAATGTTGCTTCACTAAATATGCTATAACTCACATATTAATAGTGCAACAGCTGTCAAATTTATACACGTGTCTTTTGAAGGTTAGGGTTAATTAAAAATTATACGGATTTAATACCCGTAGCGCCATCTATGTGTCAGCCTACGAGCTTTTTGTTTTAACCCACTTGTTAGCTCCCCCCCTGTTGGATATTAAACCCTTAATATAAGACAAATTTTATTGTTTAAGTTCCATAAAACTTATTGTGAACGAGAAATTTTTACAAATCAAATTTTTCTCTATAGCAGAGCAGAAGATATTATATATGAAAGTTATTTGAACATCGAAAGTTTTTGCGTATCTGTTTCGAACATCATATTTATCTACTTTGTGCACATTTACATTTATTTATCTCTACCTGATTAAATTCCATTATGATTGATAAAATTTCATTTCTGTTTAAATTATAAATTGATTTTAGAATCACTGATATACACTGAATGAATTGACCGGTCTATTCTATATACTTTTGAATAATAAATAGGAAAAAACAAAACCATTGAAAGTAAAATCACTTTGAAATCAAATCGATGGACATTATTAATAAAATTTAACACATACACAGCTCCAGTAAGTAATGAATAAATGGTGCTTGTTACCTTTTAGAATATTAAATTAAATTTTAAAAAAAAAAAAACAAAAAGATTCCTTCCAACTCTGGCAGATAAAACATCAGATGAATTAATCTTTATAATACCTAACAAAAGATGTTATGTTTATATGAAAATATAAAAATAGCGAGGATTAGTCAAAATTTTCAATAAGTTCATCGTGTACATCAATTTCACAACTAACGTTTTCCCATAAAAGTAAAAAAAAAAAATGACAAAACAACAGCAATAAAACCGTAGTAAAATTTTGCAATTTATAAGAGAAATTTTTTTTTTTGATATCGCGGGCAATAGGCTGCCAATAGAGCGTACACTAAGGAAGTGACCGATGGCGGTGATGTACTACACATTACACCGCATACACAATATGGATAACGAAGCATAAATTCATCAGTGCTTTTCAATGCTTCGGTATTGTTTTTCATTGTTGCTATTTGGAGATGCCTATCAAAAAAGTATAAACAATGATGATAACGGTACGGGGTGTTAATGTAACAGAATAGTTGCAGAGGCAAAAAAAAACAAAAAAAAAACAAATAAACAAACAAACAATCATTCTACAAATACAGTCATGTTCTCTAAATGTAAGAACGTTGCTCCTTTTTGCGATTATGCAGGTGAAATTTTTAAGCTTCCAAACACAGCTAAACTTATACTACATTACGTACATTGTAACTATAGTACATAAAAATACACAAATTTACATAGAAATTCATTACATATCCTACAGTAACACAGTAATTGTCATACAATATATGAAGAGAAAAAGATTAAAATTTTAATTTTAAATGCTAAAATAAAGCGACACTATTAGCCTCATATAGTCTTGTGTCATAAAAGTGAAAAATGTGTACGCGTTTGTGTTGTCAATGTGTACAAAAAAAAAAAAAAAAAAAAAAAACAACTGCTAGTGGTGCCGCAAAAATAACGCTCTTCAATGTTACATAAGTGGTTATAAAATTCTCGGCTATATGGCGTTGAAAAACTATGCAAATAGACAATAAAACAAAATGAACTCCAATGCGTTTATCACTTCAATGTATATACCAACCCCCCCCCCCCCCCCACTCCCCCTCGTCCCTCCCTCTAAATTTAATATAGTTTTAGTTTAATTTCAAATTTTTTTTTATTCTCTTTCTAAAAAGAAGGTTGAGCTATAATTGCTTCTTTGAATTGAAATCATATTTTGTTTTTTTAATGTTTTGAAAAAATCTATGAAAATTAAATTAGTTTAGATATTAATTGTGATATTTCAAGAAGTCATAGTGTGGAATTGGGGTTTCAGAGTTGTGTTTCATAGCAGAAATCGATGCTTGGTCGAAATGAAATGAATGCATTTTTTTTCATCAAACGAATGATATTCTTAAAGTTTTTTGCACTCTCCTGTGATATGCTTTTATAGATTTTAAAAATAATCAATCAACAAGAGAAGGGATAGTAGAGAGATCGAATGATCTCATTTTCTTCAATTTTTTTTTTGAGAAAATTATTATCTTTGCTTGAAACTATCTTAACCACCTCTTTCACTTGTCCACCTGCTTTTCACATTTACCTATCACCGTCAGCCAATCAATTAACTATTGTTTGAATTTCGCGTTTGGTAGTTCCTAGCTTAGATCCGTTCCTTAGCGAAGGCTAACAAATTGTTAATGGTGTTCCCGGTCAAAGTAGTAGAAACAAAAAAAAGTACCAAACTCTCATCTCTACATAGTCTACATGGCTATAGTTGTTATCCTGCCCTAGGCACAGGCACGCTCATCAACTATTCTTTAATTGAGATGATCGTTCGAAACAGTTATCGACTAAGAAGGTTTAAAATTTCAACTATATCGATGCTCAGATACGAAGGAAAGGCGATCAAACTGGGGAATAAATTGATGATTTTAAAAATAATTCTGAATTAATTGATAAGTCAATTTCAAGTAATTCGAAATGCATTGAATAGTGCAAAGTACATATATTAAATTTTCAAGAAATTTTCAAAATTTTTTTCAAGTTTTTTAAGTTTAAAGCGCTCAACTCTACTGTGAATTATAAGTAAATTGAATCTTTTCTTAAATAAAATTTAATATTTATGTGATATAATATCAAGAGAAAAGTATAACAATTTGCTCTACACAATTACAAATATATAATCATATCATTTACTCATGAGACTATGAAAGTTTTTTCAAAGTGCAAAAGCAAAATATTTCGCTTTTAAATTAAGATTTTTATTGTAATACTAGAGGATTACTTGTTAAGTAGAAGTTAATACTCATACCGTTTAATTATTTTCGCCGTTAATAAGTACAATTTTTTTTAAAATAATACTAACACACATTAATGCCTACACAAACACGTACAAACACGTACCTACACGCATGCATATAATATTAGGACTGAAACAATTTAATTATAATGTTTTCTTGGCACAATTAACGAATTAGAGAAGTTTTTTTTTTTTTTTTTTTTTTTTTTTTTTTTTTTTTAAATATATATTTCGCTTATAAGTTCTATATACGCTGCTATACCACACAAACAAATTCATATTAAAAAAAATATTTTAGAATTTTATAAAAAGTACGAATGGATTGTCTCTCATTATGTTTATTTTATTTCATTTCGAATTAAAAGTTTCGCAAGCACATAAAAGCGTAATATGCGTGTAAAATGATGTCTTGCTTTTCATTTCTTTTTTTTTTTTTTTTCAATTTTTTTACTATGAAAACTATCATTTGCTTGATTTTTTTCATATTAAATGATACATTATTGGAATGAATGAAGAAGAAAAGATACATATATATATTCAGAAGCATATTCCGTAAGATGCCATTTTGTTATTACAGGGAAAAGTCTTATAGTTTTTCATTTGTTAAATTTTGTCAATAAATATATTTTTCTTTAATTTTTTTGTCTCTTTCCCTTTTGGTTTTTGGTTACGACAATTATTTGTGTATATATTTGTGTATGGACGCGTGACGGTCATTTGCAGTATTTATGGCCATCATTGCAGAAATTTAGCAATTCTCGTGGTCATCATATACTTGTGGATAAAAGCATGGACTATGGAATCGATTTCGATCAACAATTGCATCAGTATAACACTCAAGATGATGAGCCTGACAAATCAGTATCGCAATATGTGACCAAAAATGTAATACAAAATACATCATTGAACCTCTCGGATATAGATGAGAATAAATCGAATATGACGCTTGAAAAGAATATATCTATGAATGTAGATGTAAATGATGAGAGAGATGAACTAAAAGAAAATTTACAAACAACTATAGCGACGACAACAACATTGCATTTGCCTCATGCACGTTGGCCTAATCATTGGAGTGATACTACGTCATCAAAGGCAACCGTAGCACATGCAGTCACGTACCGTTGGCAAATGAGTTCTTGGTCAGAGTGTTCACAGAAATGTGGTGCCGCTGGCATGGGTTTACGAGTAAGTTGATACCATTAAATAACCAAAAATGTTTGCTCATCAACTCATGGTCAATCAATACGTTGGAATTTAATTATGGTTGGGGCTTTGCTTTTCCTTTTTCATTTTTTCATTTTTTTTTTTTTTTTTTTTTTTTTTTGTCATCACTCTTTATGTGTTTTCTTCGTATTGCAGAGACGTGCAGTGACTTGCATACGTGTACATTTTTTGAAAGATCAAACGCAACCAGAACCTACTAATCATTATACAGAGCACGAGGTTGTGGACAATTCATTATGTATAGGCTATGGTTTATCAATACCAGATACATTTGAAACATGCACTACCGATAGCGAATGTCCCCGTTGGATAAAAGGCGAATGGACTATGTGCCAGAGATCACGTTGTTTTGGTCCCAACACTGCCATACAAAAGCGAGAAGTTTTATGTCGTTATGTCAACGACACCATAACATCCAGTTGCTCTGAATACGAAAAACCTATTAGTCGCCAAGAATGCTATAATGAACGTTGCAAAGGTGTATGGCGTGTCGAACCCTGGTCAGAGGTAAAGTGCATGTTTTATTTACTAAAATTATGAATATTTTTTCCACGAATTTATGATAATTATTCTATATAGAAACGAAGGAAAAAAAATGTTTTTGAGATCGTTGGTTGCTTTTGTCTTCTTAGTAATTCCTAAAAAGAAATCCTAGTTACGTGTATGTTATATATTTATTATATATCCTGCAGCACTTTTAAACTTGTTCGTATGTATGTATACAAGAAAAAGTGTAACATAAGTTATGCTCATCTTTTATTATATCAAACGATTCTCAACTATTTTCTAAGAAGTTATTTAAGCTCATCTATCCGTACGTCTGTCTGCTTTATTGTCTTTGATTCCCTGTTCATGAATTTGGGTTATTCAATCTACAGGTTCAATTTTTAAAATTTTTGCTTCACTACGCGGATCAAATTTGGTGGAGGGATGGACTGCAACGAACCATTTTTACAATGTTTCTTTGTATTTTCAAAAGATCTTTATATAAAAAAAATTTTATATTTTTCATATTTCTGGACAAAAATCAATGAAAAATAAAGTGATGATATCCGATTCATAAGATTATTTTTTTTAATCCTCTCTTATATGTAAACCCTCTTAAAAAGAGTTAATCTTTACTTAACCAATTAGAACGATCTGATTTCAAGTATAGAAAAACATTGAATTTTCATATACAACTAATCTGCAAAAGTATTTTAGAACTCTTGAAACTGACAATTGATTTATATAATAAAATGAAATAATTAAGCACTAAACGCTTATGATAGGATGTAAGACAAAAAGTGTGATACTGAAAAAAAATTATATTCAAATTGATAACTAAAAAAAAAAAAAAAAATTTTTTTTTAAAAAGATTACAACGTTTTTACCTGGAATCCAAAGTTCAAAGAAGTTGTCTGTTTTTTATATGCTCGCAAATCCTGAGCAAAACTCTGAAAAATTGCTTGAAGAGTGAATCTTCAAGTTAGAAGGGGAGGGTAGTTCTTGTTCCTCAAAGGATTTAACAATTTTTCATATTCTGCTATCTAATGATGGTGATTAATGGTTTTAGAAAGTGTGTATATGCACCACCTACCTATGCTTATTTTCCATAAAACTGTATTGCAAGCAGTTTTCTTTCATTGTTAGTGTATATTTTACTTTTAAATTTCCTTTTGAAGCTATAACCTACTATATATGTATATATATACTCTGTTATAATAATTAAAATTCTCTGTGACCTGTTCAAGAGATCAGCAGCACAAGCATATGATCCTTTTGAAGTGTCCAAATTTATGATTAAACGTCAGAATACCAAAAAGTCACGAAAAGTCGTAACAAGAGTTTGACATTTGCTTCATGATTACCTACATGGTCTATGATACTTTTGTGAGTTTGCTTTTTAGAATAAATCTATAAGCCTGAGTATGAAAACAAAGCCTAGTTTTCACTATATTATACAAACAAAAGGAAAATCCTTGAATTTCTTTGATAAGAAAAAAGTTAATCGTACTAACTTTGAACCACATTACGTTTAAATTTTAGTTCTTTCACATATAAGAAATAATTGTTCCCCCCACTAAAGCTTGTTTTTTTTTTTATTATAATAAATTTCAACTTTTTTTAGTTGACAGTAGAAAGAGTTTTGGTATGGTATTAAATAATTTGGTTCGACTATTACTTTTTGACTTTTTGTAATGTAATGTTATGTTGTGTTAAAACTGTTTGTTTTTTTTTTTTTTTGTATTTATCGTTTGGTCTGGCATTAATATATTTTCAGTGCAATGCCCCTTGTGGCCGTCAGGGTATTAAATATCGTATATTGCAATGTGTTTGGTATGGCACTAGACGACCGGCAGGCAATGCTTGTAAACATCAACCACGTCCAGCCGTTATGAAAGTTTGCAGAAGTCCGCCATGTTATACCAAGAGTATGTATTTTTATTTAAAAGATCTTAGCAGATCTTATTGTATTAAGAAGATATTTTAATTTTTTATTTTTTTATTATTATTTTAAAAAAAAATCATGGTAAATTTAAAATGAAATATGCAGCGAACAGTTTTCTAATACACTTAGGAGATGTAGGAAATAATTACGCGGTCAGTTCTATTGTATTTTATTATCTGCAGGTAATTTTACCTGTAAGATTAAAAAAAATAGATAGAATATAACCTTACTATTTAACGTAGATCTCTTGGGATATCAGAGAATTATTTTCAATACCCTTCATCAGTTGGTTGCAAAGTACAAAGTGAATAAGATGGCAGTAGATAGAGTTTAGTTGAGACATTGTGCTATGAGTTCGCGAAAGCAAGCTACACTTTCAAAGATGGTTTACCAAGTTTCATTCCGGAGATTTCCATCTCTTTCTGGATCGCCATGAGCGAAACGAAAATAAATGAAAGTTTTTGATAAAGTGATACCTTTGTGGAATTAGTGATTGTGTTATGTTATATATCGTCTAGGGATAGATAATATATGTATAGCCTTAGGCCGGGTAACCGAATTGCTCTTTATTATGCTATACGATACGGTATACTATTGTTACGAAAATCACAAACTAATAAAAGGCAACTATAACAAATTTGACAAATCGAAATGTGCCTTAAAAATAAGACACGAAAGGGAAATTTTCGTAACACTATTATAAAGTGCGCTTCATTGCTATCATGAGTTTAAGATGAGTACTTACTCTGAGAGTTTAATCTCACAGTGCACCTAAACATAGAACTATTTTTCACCAAACGATAATCAGCATTTCTTAAGCAGTAGAACAATCCCGATCGAAGGGTCCTCCAAATTCTCGAGGTTACAGAACAAACCTTCAATGGATATAGTTCAGAGTCTCCCTCTAATCAGAGGATATTCCCATCTAACTACTTACACAAGCATTGCGATACTCTTGGAGGGAAGATTAAGCAAGAAGCATTCTCCAACCAGAGCATTGGATAAGCAATGCTTACAAGGAGCAATCTTCCTTTGGGCAGCCTAATCCCCGCGAATTTATTTGGACTTTTAGATATGCTATACATCATGGAAGGTCCATCCTACTATTTACCTTTTGGATTATTATTAAGGACTTAGAAATTCATCGGCATTGCCCCAACGCTAGCCATGCTCCCATATTCAATAGTGCTTCGATGGATAACACAATAGCAAAGTGGTAGCTTTGTACGAGTTTCTTTACCAAAAAAAAAAAACTTTTTGTTACGAAAAAGGAGTTTCAACCGATGATCTCCTCCTATACCCTGTCGCCAGACATCGTTAGTTAGTTCAATATTAACCCTTCTTAGCTGATAATTGTTGATTGTTTCGTACAATATCACCATGCTGCTGAAAGGGTCTATAGTCCACTATAACCTCGTCTGATAGCAAAGTAAAACTACAGTCATATTGCCTACTGTGCCTATAGTGTGCGATATATTAGTTTGGGGAAAAGGTAATCCATTATTTTCCAATTCGAAATGTTAAATAGAGTCCTGAAGTTCTTATAAGATTGGATGGATTACCTTTTCCCCAACCTATATAAACAGACGATAACGCGTTCTTGTACCGTAATGTGTGGTAGCACTTCGTAGGTACTCGTACAAATTAGAAATCATATTGACTTATGCCGTCTTCTTTACCTGTGTTTATTAATCATTTTGGAGAAGTTCTTGATTCGTTTTGACTGTTTTTCAAGATTCTAAGCTGATGAGAGAGAAAAAAAAGAAGTTAACTACATGTTTTTATTAGCCACAGGTGGACACGATTTCGTGATCCTAATGTAAGTAGAAAGAGAAGAAAAAAATGAAGCAAATTTCTTGCAGACAGACTGACATTGTGAAAATCAAAATCATATGTACAATATTTGAAATCTATAATGTGTTTGAAAAACCTAATATATTTCGTAATTTTATTTACAAAATAGAATTTTCAATATGCATGCATGTATGCAATTTCTTGTTCGTTTTTATAGCTCTTCAGTATTGTAAGGATACTTCACGTTATTGTCGTAATGTTCGCTCAATGGGTTTGTGCCGTTTGTATCGTTACCAAGAGAAATGCTGCAAATCATGTCGTTATCATAGTAATGCAAATTAGCAAAGAATTACTAACGCAGATCGTGACAACGAATACACTTACGGTCTCGTAACACTATACGCACCGCAACCACCAAAATCAGCAACAACATCATCCCTGGAAAAAGAAGATAATGTAACATAACCACATTAAACCAAACCAAACCAATATGAAAGCCACATAATAACACAGAAACACAGAAACAAATAAACAACCAACCAAACAACCAAACAACCAAACAAACATACAAACAAACATTACAACTAATATAAAATGAATTGCAAGGTATCGCTATAATTAATTTATTATAAGTTTTTATAATATTTTAAAGGGAAAGGAAACAAAAAAAAAAAAGAAAAAGAAACAAAACGACAAAATTTTGATATAATTTCAATATGAAAATTTTTAGAAAATTTATATAAATTGAAAAACAAAAGCTTTGCATTAAAAAAAGAAAAGAAAAAAAAATGGAAAATAAATTTATGTATACATAAGCATACCTACTACTACATAATATAACACATAACATATACAAATATAAAAAGAAAAAAACAAACGATACAATTATATAAATATAAATGAAAAAGAGAAAAAGAAATAATTAAATAAACAAAATCATTCCATTAAAAGAGTAAATGCAATGCAAATTAAAGCAAATTTAATCGAATATATTTCGTTAATGAGAGAACGAGTTAAAAAGTCAAATTATTTTTATGCTTTTGTAATTAATACATATTTAAAATATCACCACAAAACGAAGTGACGCGTGTTACATAATAATAAATAAATAAATAAATTATAATAGTTATGCATCAAAAAATTATACATACAATTAATATAAATACGTATCTCTACGACGTAAGAGTACGTACCATACATCTTCTATACATTAATCGTATGAAAGCCTAACTAAAGCACTGTTAAGTTAATAAATTCTGTAAATATATTTACAATTAATGTAATGTGTTAGGTTAAATAAAGAGGAGGAAGGACAAAAACAAAAACAAAAATTAAAATAAAATTTAGCATAATTAAATAAGTGTTAAGTAACAAATTATATATATGAAAAATAAAAATTAATAAATAAATTATGCCAAAATATACATAAACTCGCCGCCACCAATCGCAGCTAATGTTAAAAAAAAAAAAAAAACGAAAAACAAGAAACGAAAAAGAAAACAGGAAAAATTCACAAATATTAAGTAAACTAATTAAAATTTATAAAAAGACTAAAACTTACTATTAATTATATGTAAAAAAAAAAAAAAAAAAAATCTTTAAAATCGAAAAAAAAAAACACTAAATTCCAAAAGAGAGAAATTTTATTTAAAAAATAATTTTTATTATTTACATTAAATTTTTAAGCAAAAAAGTCTTCTCTCTCCATTGTCTGCTACACTCTAGTATAAACTAAATATTTAAATCTTGAAAGATAATTTTGTGAATTTGAAAATTTCAAGTCACGTTGCATAATTCAAAATTATGTGCAGCTTTTCTAGATTACAAAAACTTTATAAATTAGTTTTGTTAATTTTAAATAAAAAAAAAAAAAAAAAATGAAAAAAAAATTATGTTAGGATTTAAACAAACACTTTTTTGTTTTAGCTATAAATAGGTTTTTTTGTTGAAACGAGCACAATGTTGAATAAATTAATATTATAATAGTCGTAAGACTGTTATATCGTATCATTTATAATTTAATAATGTATGTTACATACGATAATCTACGATATCTGATTAAAGGATAAAGCAAAAAATCTATGCAGTACTAAAAACAAGAGCAAAATTATTTTCGATTTTTATTGAATATTTCTTAATACCCACCACTAGTTTATATTCAAACATAGTCTTCAAAAGATTATGATAATTATATGATATATTTTATCTATCGATAAATATATAATCTCTGTGTACTAAAGTATTCGGAATCAGTTAAGAAAGAAACAAAAAAAAGCTGGGGAAAAGCCTTATTAAATTTTGTTATATTATGTCGCCTTTAAATTAGTTTCCAACGCTTGAAATACAATCACGCTACAGCTTGTTGTCGCATTCTGTACCTTTTTTGTAGTTTGATTAAACGTATATATCTAAAACCCACCTCGCATAAATTTTTTTTTTCCAGTTTTAATTGACTTTAAATTTCTTTCTTGCAGAAAAATATAGTATCACGAATAAACAAAAGTCCTAGAGGAAGTTTTCGTTCAAAAACTTTTTACGGAAAAGAATCGAGCAAGGTTTCTTTAAATTCTCAAGTTTTCGGTCAGCATATTGTAAACATACTTAAAATATCCCTTAGCTGAAATTTCTAATGTTCATAGGATGGAGCATCATTTTTTTTTTGATATCACGCATCATTCATCTTTTGCGACCGGTTAAATCGGTGCTTTTCGCTTAAAAAGGGAGAATTTAAAAACAACTTTTGCTTCATAAATTTTTACCATTGCATAAAAAAGTATATCATCTAAAGATGTGATTTAAAAAAAATTTGTTTTTCTTTTTGTAATTTAAATTCGAAAAAAATTTGCGGCAATATTCCTCTTGTATGGATTTTTGAAATGATAAATTCCTTCTACAATGTATGTATACGATATCTACTTGCAAAATAAAGTGAACTATTATTTATATACGATACAATATATGATGAGTATAATATTATATATATATTTTCGAAACTTCTCCTTTATAGATAATAGCATAAACTAAAAATGCTAAAAACGCTGTGATCAAAAATTGAGAGTAATTTCAATTTAAATTAAATTAATTCTTTTTAAATCTATTTATGATTGTATAAAAGGTATAGCTATTAGATCTCTAACAGCAGATCCTTTCAATCTCTTCACATTAATTTCTGGTAATATGTTAAGATTAAACCGTTTTTCATTTCAATCGAAATGTACTGCTTTAATTAGGATAATATTCCCTTCATTCATTTATTTCATTCATTAAATTTGTGATGTACGATTTGGCCTAGTTGTCTCTGCTAGTGCTACCAAGTTAGAAAAAAAAAATATTTCAGACATTCGTTATACCTGAACAATTTAACCTGAATGTTGGTCTTAATTTTTGTTCACAGCATTACATACGTATAAGTCTTACTGCATCTTATTTCGAAATGTATTTTCCCTTTTTGCTACTAGAGGCGATGCGTTGAGCTAATTTAATTCATTGCAAAATATGATACGATAAGACGCTTAAGGGTTTAATACAATATTTGGCATTATGAATAAGAAAAATTGAGGGCAAAGCTGTAATTATGTAACTAACATCGCTTTTAAAAATGAGACTAACCAGTTGCGAGGCGGCTGAAAAGTGTTCCCTACTTTTAACTTCATGTAATATAATGCATTAGTAATTGAGAGAACCGTAAAAAGTGAGAGATAAATTGACGTTTGTTTATTTTCTATGAACAAACTACATGATGATAACAAATAATAATAAAAAATTAAATAAGAATAGAATTGAAAATTGAAAATTTAATTTAATTTAATTCTAATTTCTTTAATTAATTTGTGCATAACAAAATGTGCTCAGAAATTATATTTGTAAAGATTGAACTTTTGGATTTGTGCACGTTTCCCTGCTGTCTTTGTTTCAAACACAACTTTGAAACAAATTGTGTGTGACGACACAATTTTGTTGTCGCTAGATTTGCTAGATTTAAAAGTGCACATTCGACAGTTTATATTGCTTATATAAGTTCATCCTTTTAGCAAATGGGCGCCTCCATGGCACAAAGCTGCTTTCAAAAAGTTACATGATTACAGTTTAGGTTTGTTTTCATAGGCAAGCTTATACTATTTCGACAGCGATATAAATTCTCGAGAATATATGTTCATCATGGATTTTCCGAAGCCTCTTTATTCGTGTTAAAAATATTTCGCGAATATATTTATACAAATTATAAATTGAAATCAATCGTTTGGCAATTCCTTAGGATTAGTTACGTAAATTAGATACAAGTCTTATCCATTTAGTTTATTTTCAATGATTAGTTAAGAACTTTAAAAAAAAGTTTGTATACGCTTACGAATTATTTATTTATTTTTATTGATTTTAAACTTAATCCAACGAAATGAGAAAAATGCTACTTAGATCGACGATGGTGAATGCGATTTGACCTCAACTAATAAACCTTTGAGTTGTTTTGTTTTTTTATTTTTTATTTTTTTTGACACACAAAAAAAATATAATTTGGAGTTTAAAATATTTTGTATTATAAATTTTTAACCAAAGACTTTGGACTAAAATCTTTAATGCCTAGTCCTTTAAGTGATTATGTTTAAAAAAAAAATAAAAAGGATTAGTTGTATATATACGTTGTGAAAGTTTCACTCTACTAACTTGCAAGATATTGCACGGATGAAATTAAATTTATTCTAATTATCATTATTATTACACGTTAGACTAATAAAATTATTTCTTAGACTAGAAGAGATGAGAGCACTAGCAGCAGCTTAGGCTATCGGCTTTGCTGATGTTTTTTTATTTATGAAAAAATTCTACCGCAATGAGTTTTGAACCCACGTGTAATGACTTGCTAGAGACGCTTCTTAACAATTCAGCCACGAAAGCAGGCTGGGACAATTCTTTTCATGCCCGATAATCAAAATCATAGATTTTTATTGCTGGTATATACGCACATGTAAGCCTAATAACTTAGTAACTTTATATCGATTCAATATACACATGTATAGTTTGTCTTTTTAACCTATCAACTATATTTTATTAGCAAAATATTAATACTAACAATGACGGATGTAACAGACGTGATATTTGTTTATATATAAAAATTTGTCTTGCAATTTGATGCCAAAGAATATGTTATATATTTTCAACTAATTCATATTACAATTTTTTTTCTTATATATGACACGAGCGTAAATGAAGTTTTATTCAGTGGAACTGGACAAATGATGTGTTTAATCCTTCTTCTGTCAAAACATTTAATTGCGTCAAATACTATCAGGATATTTCGATAAATGCTGCGACAGACGAGCTTAAATGGTTAAAATACAAGATGAATGCCTTAAGTGTTGAATAGCCTCTACAGCAATCATCGCTTACTCAAAAAAAAAAAACCTTACAAGTGAATTTCTCTTATCCACGTATATTAAAGACATAACGCAGTAAAAACAATAGTATCCAGTTTTTTTTTTTAATATCGCTATTAATAAACTTCTTCTTCTTACTGCCGTTACTTGCTATTTGCAACAAATGTAGACACACTTAGCGCCCACTGTTACTATGATTTTCCGGCGTTTCTCAAATTTAATACAATTATCAACATCGGAACATGTTTTTCATGCGAATATTGACGTTTTCTCGCTCGACTCTTTAAGCAAAAAGGTTTTAAAAAAAAATTTTCATATTAATTTGAGGTTTTACTGAGAACTTTTAATTTTTGCTAAATTACCGCGAATCTTATTAAACAGAGATGTTAAAAATATTATTATTATTATTAAGCACTGTTATAAAAAGGAAATAAAAGCTGTATGACGAAAGCGTACAAAACAAACCACAGCGTTGCTAATTAATAGGAATTCTTAACTGACGATTACTGCAGAAAATACGATGAAGAACAAAAAGCATGACAGCAAGGAGAAATAGAATAGAGTAGAAATACAAATTCATGAAAGCTATCTTCATTAGTCTCGTTTTAATACATAACAGCTCTGCGAGCTTTTAGGAAAAAATCAACATTTGCTAAGTCATCAAATATTTCTTTCTTATTAATAAATTATGTTTCATTTAGTAAAGCATTTTTTTTTATAGGCATTACCATTATACGAATTGTTACAATAACAATAAAAAAGAGAATATGACTTTTTATTTTATAATTTATTTCGTAGAAAATTTCAACAAATTACAAGACAAAACTACGGCGAAAAGTAAATAAAACAATATACAAAAAAAAAAAAAAAGATAATTTATCATTTCTGATTATATATATGGTAATTATTTGCTTTGTAAGTATTTCATATGTTCTACATAGAAGAGAAAAGACAAGATGAATGTAAATTCAAAACTTAAATACATGTATACCACTTAAGCTAACATTATTTTCCGCCATTTTTCATCATATAAAGCGCTAAAATCTAATTCTTATTGGTCTACAAAGGCTTATATATTCTTTAAGATGGTCTATGTGACATAGCTTCCTAAACATTATAAATGGAATGTATCATCATCCCTGAGTGGTGGGTATAAAAATATATTTAGTATATAAAAAAAAAGTTAAATTTAACAGAACAAAAATTAAACCAAAACTCTTAAGTATGCAAAAATGATTTAAATTTGAAATCAAACTAATTGATAATTATAAAATATATACAATATTTCTATATAATTCTTCTTTTTGAAATACTCCATCCATTTGCAATACGTTTTTATAAGTACGATCATCACATGCTTTAATAATTTCTGGCTTAGAAAGTTTACTAAGTTTCAATGATTAAGAAAAATAAAAAACAATTATAGTTTTTACTTTTAAAAAAAATCCTGTTTTTTTATGTTAAATTTTACAAAATATAAAATAATAAAAGTTAATGAACAATTAAAAAAATAAAGCATAAATTTTTTATTTTATATAAAAACTTGGTAGCGCCATCTAATGGTTTTGAGAAAAAGTAGGGTAAATTAACTAAGCTGTTTTTTGTAAATATTTGTTTTTGTAAAGCCACAGCCACCTCGTGGGCAATAGCAGAAACTTATTTAAATGGTGGTATATTTATATATATATATTGCTCATAGAATTTTAATGCTCTCTTCAAGGTATGTTATACTTTTGTAATTAGTCAAAATAATTTGAATAATTTTATTATATTTTTTATATACACGTAGAGTGAATATTTTCAATAGCAATACTTATATATTTGCTTGTAATTACTAATTTTTGCTTAAAATATATCTCACAAGGTTTTGAAAAATTTCGTATTTGTAAAAGAAATAAGTTTAACATAATGAGAAAAGGAAGTAGTAAGAAAGAAGATGAAAAAAAGAAACGAATCGCTTTATATAAAAGTTTATGGTGCATCGATGTGAGCCATGTAAACAAAAAAAATTTAAAAAAAATTATATATTTAGGAAATTTTCCTATAAGTTAAATAATGGAGTTATATGAACGTTTCTCGTCCCAATCAGTTGAGATTACATTCATTCATCTATCTTTGTTTAGTAAGGGTTATATAGTAAAGTATTAACGTGACAGTGGCAGTGACGACAGCTATTAAAAGTTTTTTCATTTTCTAAACAGCCTCATACAGCGTAATTCATTGTCAACGGAAGTAATATTTCTTGCAGACAAGTATTCAAGAGATTTAGAACAATTCAGAATCGAGCAGACTTTAGAAAATTAGGAAATTACAAGTGTAGCAAATTGCTTAGGTATAACAACTATAACAACAATAACTGCAGTCACATTTATGTTATAAGTAGAAAAAAAAAAAAAATTGTAGACGCAGACGATCATAATATAAAATTTGTGATACTTAAACTTGATTTTATAACGTCTGAGATTTTTAATGCACTCTACCTTTGTCATAATAATTACATAAAGTTTTAAATGCTTTTTTGAAGATTTTTCATTTTAGATAATTTAAAAAATCAATTGATTTTATTATGATGATAAGTCAACCTAGGTTTTAATTAGTTCATAATGATTTCAGGCATAAAATCAAAACAAATATTGCTTTTGCGCAACTTTCACTTGAAATTATTGCCTTAGTCAGGTGCATATAAGGCAAATAACTGCCGTTACTGTTTGAATTTTACGGCATTTAAAAAAAAAAAAAGAGAAAAAAAGGAATTATATTTAATTAAGTAACATATCACAATGAGACCTAAACTTCTTGTTCGTATTTATTTATGCATACATTTGTGTGTGTGTGTGTGTGTGTGTAAGCGCGTTTGTATGCATATGTAATCATCAGTTAGCTCTCTGTTGCTATTCTACTAAATTGGTGATGTGGGATTACGAGGATGATGATAATAATGATAATAATGATGATGATGATGACGATGATGCATATGTAACTGAGACAGTGCTGAAGTGGAATTATGAAGAAAAACAAAAAAAAAAAACAAAAAAACAACAAGACAGATAACGATCATGAGCTGTATAGCCTTCTCACCATGTCCACCCCCGTCATTTATCTGCTTACTGTGATAATGGAAAAGTGTGCAAATTGTCACATTCAGTGATCTGAATTCGGGAAATGCTGATCATTCGTTTAAGCGTAGAATCTTGACTAACACGCGCTCCGCAAATTGTCGCCGTAATAATTGAAATTAAAAAAAAAAATCACATCTAGACAAATATTAAAAACTACTTAAAAATTATTCGCTTTTTAAGGAAAAACGTGAAAATAAAAAAAAAAAAATCATAGAAATACTTAAATTAAAAAAAAAAAAATATATTACATAACATAATAAGTTCGTCTAACACCAAGAGACGTACTTTTTGCTTTCAATTAGTAAATTTATAATAAACATAAGAGCGTAGAAAAGATTATTATTATTATTACGAATCGGAGTGCAGCGCTTCAACGATTATTATCCTCGTCAACATTTTCGTTTGAAATTTGTCTTTCTAAAATTTAAAATGCCAACCGTCGCAGAAGAATCTATAGATGCCTTTCAAAATTATTATGCCCGTCCACCAGAAAGACCAAAGAAACGTTCGCTTAAACAAAGGATTTATGATCCTGAAACAAAATCTTATTTTGGTCGCACCGTTGAAAGCTGGGGTAAGTTATTATTAATCTTCTAAGAAATCAAGAAAAGATTTGTATTATATATATATATATATATATATATATATGTACATATATATGTATATATATATAAATCTTCTTAAATTCAATTCAGTTTTCATTTAAAAAAAAAGCTACGATTTCCGTTGTTGATCTATTAAGATTTATATTCATTTTATGTGACACTAAAATCAACTTTTGCTTCTGTAATATTCATGCTCTATAGTCGTGTAGAAACCATTCGTTTGTGGTCGTTTTTTTTTTGCATTGAAAACACACAAAATGATTTTATTCATATACCATATGTACGTTTGTAAGTATGCGCAAATTTTTGAAATGATATCAATTAGATAATTGTCTCACTACTGAGATTTAAGTGTGATTTTCCATTATGCCTGACGCTGTTTATGACCTCTGTTTAGCATAAAACAAAAAAAAAAAAAAAAAAAAAAAAAAAAAACAAAAACATAATTTTACTTTGAAGGCGATCAACTTCTTTTTCTATCTCAACTAGACCTGTATGCACAACGTCTTACGTTGAATTGTTTAACTCGGTATGAAAAAATTCGTAACGCGTGTTAAAAATATTTTGCAAGAACGGAAAAACTTCTGAAATTACAAAAGAAGTTATGGTTATCATTAGAAGAGCCATTTCAGCTAAATCAGTAAAGACCCATTGTTTACCACTTTTTTTTTTTTTGAAATTGGAACTAAAGATAGACAACTAAAAGAAATTTAAAAGTATTCTGTAAATCAAATCGCTCACTTAGTTTCTTATCGGAATTAGTTTGTTGTTGAATTAGTTTAAGGTAAATTCGCGAATTTAGAGCTCAAGTATTGCTTATTCCCAATTTTTGCCTATATTTCCTAATATTCATTATGACTTATTTCCGATTGTCACCTATGGCTTAATGCCAATTCAACATATAATTTATTATCGCCTATAATTCGTTACCACCTATTGTCTATTATCGCTTATCGTCTTATGATTCTTATCGCTTGTTTCGTATATCACCTATTATTAGTTTCATGTTAAGGATTGTCCATTATAGCTTATTACCTCTTAGTGTCCTGGTGAGGTATTTCCTATTATACCCTAGTGCTTAGTTTCGCGCATGATCTTTTATCATATTATCGCCGATTTATTATTATAGTATAGTTCTTATAAACGCGAATTACATTTTAAAATATTTTGCCTTTTAATACCTAGTGCCTGTTATCGCCTATTGCTTTATGCCTATTATAGTTTATTTCACACTATCAACTCCTTTTCTATTACTACATATCGTCTACTATTTCTTCCTATTGCCAATAGTCCATTACAACGTATTATGATATTATCGCCTATTACATGATGTCTTTTCTTTTTTTTTAATGGCTATTACTTGCTATAGCCTATTACTTGCTATAGCCTATTACTTGCTAAGGCCTATTATCGCTGGTTTCCTATTATTATCCATTTCCTGCAATTACATATCGTCTGTTATTACTTTTTGTTACCGATTGCAGCCTATTACCTTCTATCGCTTATGGATTAATGGCTATTATCGTCTATTTCCCATTACAGTCTATAGAGCCTATTATTGTTTATTACCTGTTCTTGTCTCTTGCCTTTTGTAGCTTATTGCTTGAGACCTATTATCGCTTGTTTCCTATTATATTAACGCCTGTTATTACTTCTTGTTACCGATTGCAGCCTACTACTTTTTATCGCTTATGGATTAACGGTTATTATCGCCTATTTCCTATTAGAGTCTAGCTTCTACTATCGCCTATGGCCTATTATCGTTTCTTGTTTTTTTAACATCTATTGCCTTTTATTGCCTTATCCTTATAATTACCTCTTTACTCTAGCTTATTGTCTATTATTCGCTATTGCCTTTTATCGTTTAATGTCTATTATCGCTTGTTGCTTAAAATTATCAGTTGCCCCTTACTCCATAAATTCCTATATTAGAGAAAATAAAGAAACTTGTTCTGTGATCTGTACATTAAAACAACTCGGGAAATTTTTTTTTTTTTTTTTTGTTTTAAATATAAGAAAAATCTGAAGTATATGTTTGGTATTAATTTCTATTCACATAAAAAAAAAAAGAGTTAAAGGGAAGAGTTAAAGTTTAGTCAGATACAAAACCACTATTGTCTCATTTATTTTTATTTACTGTTATCTGATGTCTACCATATGTTATTCATTTTTTTGGTTAATTTCCTATTGTTAATTATCACTTTAAGTTAATATTTATTCATTTTTTTTTTTTTTTTTGCTCTTTTTTATTGCAAGAAACAAACATTTATTACACACATTCTTATAAAAGCTAAAAACTAACTAAATTATATGAGAAAGGGTATCTGTTCCTTCATTTAATCATTTTTTATTATTTATTTTACATAAATTCATTCAAAGCACCTGGTCACTTCAATTTTAAAACCTTATATATGTATGTATATATAAAATAAATATAAAAGCATGAATTACAAAGAAGACCAAAGTTAAAAAGTAAGGGTGTGAATTAACAGCGGCTTTGGATGAATAGATGAATACATATGTGGATAGTGGTTAATACGAATTCAAGTACACCGGAAGGGTAAAAAATGAAAATAAAATTGTAACAAAATCTAACCTCAACATATGCATACTAAGGTATACGGACATGTGTATGTATGTACATATTTATTTACCTTAAACAGACAATTAATTAATTGAAAAAGAAACAAAAAACATAATTTTCAAATAAAATGTAGTTAAGAACCCAAATATATATATATATATATATATGTATATATATGTTCCGTACTATCTCTCTAATAGCTTATGTTGGATATGGCAGTTCTTTTACTTTAGCGAGGAACTTAAGATCAATTCATTCAGAGCATATGGTATGTCAAAGTAACGTTTTACTCAATGAAAATAACTAAAAAACTGTTATACACAAAATATCGAATTATTATTATAAAAAAGAGAGACATCGTTTCTCTTAAGCAAAAGTAAGAGGCAAAGCACATAGTTTTTGAATAAATTGATATTTATAGGGCGCGAATACGTATGCATGATTTGTGCTTATATGTATGTATTCATACATCAGAGTTGCATATATAAAGTAATATTCTACTTTTTAAGAGCCATATTACACTAATTAGAATTTATTTTTTCCCCTAAAAAGTTAAAAGTTCTGACAAAAAAAATGTCAAAACAATTTTGTTGAAAGGAGGGGGGAGGGGGGGGAGAGAGGGGGGATGGAGGCTTTTCTTCCTTTAAGTTAAGTTTCTTTAGACTCAAACTTGAAGAACTATAGGAGATCGTGAAAACTTATAAAGGAAAAACTACATAAAAGTAGAGTAAAGAAAAGCAAGAAATAGATTTTCGTTTATTAAGTTCCTTTAGATCTCTAAAAAGAGATTCTTACATCATTCTTTTGCCTGATCTTAAATTATTAGGGAAATTTTGTTAGTCGCATTTTAAACGCTTAATAAGTAATTCACTATAAGCAGCTTAATACGATAAACCTATAAGTCACAGAATATATCGTTACATTTCCTTAACTTCTCATATAAAAATATTTAAGTTATCTGACAATCGAAAGGCGAACTGGATTGTAGCGAAGTGATTTAATAAGATAATGCTTCAAGATAAAGAAAGACGCTTAGCCCTGCTCCACAGTAATGACTTTTTATCTAATCTCGTATTCAGCAGCTACAGTTTTGTAAGAACAATTGAAAACTATTCAATTCCAGTATTTAACAACATTCGAAAACAAATGTTTAGTCCGGCTAAACAGCTTAAAATTGTATTTAAAACATTTAAATGAAGAAATTTTTTGTTTTGTTTCTTTGAAAATTTTTTCTGAAAATTTGTAATCGAACGTATATACACTAATTAAGAAAAACTTTGCAATATCACTATAATACGAATAGAATGTCTTCAGAACCTTAGAAGATATCTGAAACTTTTCTATTTTAAATATTAAAATTATATAATAAATAATTGTATTTAAAAGTTTACAAAAATTTTCTACAGATAATCTCTCTTAATATTACAAATTAGTTAATACGATAATTGAATTAACATTAATTCACTTAGAATTTCAGTCAGAGACATTATATTATATATATTATATATCTTTATCTAAAGTTTTGACCGACAAATAATGAATATTTTTAGGAGTGGAAAAAAAAGCACATTTCTTCGTATAAAAAGTAGTATGTAAAGATTATAAAGTACGCGGAAATAATATTTTATTTATCATCTCTGAAATAAACATAATGTGTTCACATTTTTTTTTTATCAGTCGACGTAAATCAGAAAGACGATGATATTTTAATATATATTCTGGTCTTTTATGAAATCTTGTTATTAATTTTTATTTTAGTTTGTAGAATATATATATATATACAAAAACATTTAAATATCAAATAAATAATTTTAAGAAAATGTAAAACGCAATCACTCCCTCCCTACTCGCTCTTTTAATCTTTCGAAATTACTCTTAATAATTTCATTTTTTTTTTTTACTTTACATCTATTGTCAAAAAACAAGATTGTGTTAATTTTAATATTCTGTTCGTAACATTAGCAACAACATGTATCCGGAAACCTTTATTGTGTTTTTTATTTTTTGTTTGTTTTGTTTTGCCGCTAGGTGTCACCCATTTATCAAAGCCATCAAATATAATAAATATTTACGATCGTAATGAAATGTTTGTTTGTTCAGACAAAATTGCGCGTCCGTCCGTCTACTTGTGATCAAATAGAACTGAAATTTTGTTCAAGAAACCATAATTGAATTGAATACATTTCGTTTAGAAAGTTCATATAACGGATAACCATGAAGCTAAGCAAAGCAAAGACTCATCAATAGTCAAAATTTAGAAATTTTTAAAAATTTTTATTATTCGCTCGTTATGTATGATATGTAATGTAACCAAGACTCGCCTTGAGTCGATCATAGTTTTCTTATTTATTTCATTATTCTCTTGAGCCCGGTTTCAACTCGAAGAGTTGTTGTGCTTTAGCTCTTTTCTTTATCATTTATTTATTATACAAATATTGTTACACACACGATGTATGTTTAGTTATTGTTGTCTTTTGTAAGCCAAGTAAAGACCTAAACGTACAACTTAGTCTCAGTAAAGTATTTGTTTTGAAACATTCATTGACTAAGCCTAACCTTAACGTTTCTATTGCTTGAGTCAGCAAAATAATTTCTAATTTATTATTATGTTTTTCTATAATATAATTTATTTAATTATATAATTAATATTATTTCAATATAATATTATGAAATATTTTAACGATTAAATGTGAATAAAAGTGGAGTTTTTAAAAAGAAAAAAAAAAAAAAAATTTGAAGAAATATTTACTGAGAAAAGATGCCTGGAAAACAATTTTTTTTGTAAGAATCTCTCTCTATCTTACCTTTCGCGAGCGCTTCACTGAATACTAAAGGTGTGGCTGCCACTGACCACTTTTTAATTGAAAAGTGTTTTCTTTTTAAACAAAAAAAAAAAAAACGAAAAAAAAGAAATTAAGAAATTTGTTTAACAAATTTTTTACTTTTTTCTTCCCTTTTTTTTTTTTTTTTTTTTTGAAAATTCATTTATTAAGAAAGCAACAAATTTAATGCAATAATATAAATAAATCTATAAACCAAACCTAATAGAAACAAAGTACAAGAACAACTGTGACGTTTGTTTGTCTCTTCTGTGTGTACAAATTTGCAACAAAAAAAAAAAAGAATATATATATGTATATATATAAAACGAAAGACGCTGACGTTGTGCTTTGCTAAACACATTCTTAGTTATTTGTGGCCCAAAACATTTGCTGCATATACTACATATGTGTACAATTACATGCTTGTGTTTGTATATTTATGTATGTTTTAATTCAAAGCCTACAATCGCATAGAATTGCATAAAAACTAAGAATAAAAGCGATAATAACGGACGACACTGTGTGTTAACACACAGTGGCCATGGTGGTGAAATAATATCAAACGATACCCTGTAACATAAACAACAACGCAGTCATCAAAAGGCTAGTAGTGAAGAGTCAACATTGTCCCTAGTTAGCAGAGAGCGCGCCATCGAACATAAAGCAAACGATCGGGCTCGGTCCGTTGTGTTTACCGTCATATACACAACACGCCAGGTGCTCAAAGTGAAAAGTAAAACAAAACGCAAGTGGAGTTCATTAAAGTGAAAACTTCTCGCGGAGAGAAGAAAACAAAACATAACAGAGTTGCACTTCGTCTTTTAAGACGATTGGCTGTAGAAAGAAAGAAAGAAAGAAGAAAACAAAAGTAGAGCATTAAGAAAACAAAAAAAAAAAAGTAAATAAAGAAAAAAAAAACACAAATTATATAATCGTAATTATAAATAAAAAAATATTATTCCCCGCCATTTTTAAATTAATTAAATAAAATTTGCTTAATTTAACCTTAACTCACAATGGATGTACGAAAGGCCGAACCCTTTAATTTAAAACTATATTTATATAATTCTGAAAAAGGCTCAGTATTGGGTCGTGATCGAGTTTCATGGGGTAAGTTTATACTTTCTTTCTGGTGTTAAAAATTAAAACTTAAGAAATATGTTCGTGAAATTCAAATTTTAGCAATTAAAGGGAAAATTATAGAAAATGAAATAAATTTCGAATGTGATTTAAAATCTATCTATTGTATAAAGAATAATTGATTCATATTTTTATTTTTTTTAATTTATTCATAGTAGACAATAGCCCTTATTGAGTTAATTTTTTTAATTTAAATATTAATCAGAAGTTTCGATATTAAAAAAATAAGTTTTTCTTATATGATATCTGTTCATATAACTCAAGGTGCGTGTAATTGAAAATTTAGCTCAAGAAAAACAAGTAAGAAATTTATGGATTACTTTTATATTAGTTTGGAGAAAAAGAAATCCATTATTTTCCAATTCGAAATGTTAAATAAAGTCCTGAAGTTCATATAAGATTGGATGGATTTCTTTTTCCCCAAACTAATATATCCGACATTTCCAGTTAATGCATAAAAATTCGAGAATAATTTGTTAAATGAGGGAATGTCAGTTGGACGATCGAGAAATCGTTTTCGCAATAAATTATTGTATGACTATGACTACTACAGGTATATGATGACCTATAAAACTTAACTAATATCTTTTGCTTGGCTTATTGTAAGGAATTCTAACTAACAATGAATCAGTAGCCTCATCAAAGATAATTAAATATCCATCAAAAATTCCCGGAACTAAGCAAGAAAAAAACTTCTTTTTTTTTGCAAAATTCACCTTTATACGTCAACATAGTCAGTCTCCTTCAAAAGAGTGTAATACAATTCAAGGTTTCCAAGGTTTCTCTTTTTTCTTTTTTATAAGAATATCAATCAAGGCCAACAAAATATATTTTAATTTCCGCAATGGACTCATCATTTAGTCTAAATCGTTTTCTCTAGAGCATCTTTTTGATTTGATTTGCAAACAAATAGTGGACGCTTTAGCTATTTCGAAAACATATTTTTCATCCGTAGATTTTTATAGAAAATAGCGAATGCACTGCTTCAATTGTAATTGTGAATTATCAAAATAAAATTTTTTTTTTCTGATGTAACCAGCTCTTTCCCATTTTCATCAACATCATCTATATCCGCCCGTAAAATCTCGTTTCAAATCAGCAAAGCTCGGATAAATTTTTATTTGTGACGCACAAGAATTACAAAAAAAAAAAAAAAAAAATTTAAAATATATGCTTAACTTGGACTGTATTTTTTCTGTCATTTTCCCATTAGTTTAAAAATAGCAAAAGTAGTGCTAAATCCACTATAAGATGTCTTTTGTTGGACCAATTCTCGAATATACTTCGGTGGTTTGGTCACCTAGCTACAAGATCCATATTGATCAAATAGAATCGGTTCAAAGAAACTTCTTACTCTTTGCCCTTCGGGGGTTGGTTTGGAATCCTTAACTGATTTTACCTCCCTATGTAAATAGGCTTCAGTTTATTGATCTCCCCACACTCGAAAAAAGACAAGAAATGTTAGGTGTAGTGTTTATAACAAAATTGATTAAAGGGTCTCTTTCTGCTCCTCTCCTTCTTCAGGCCATCTCGTTTAATGTTCCTGGTAGATTCACGAGGCATCATGATGCGCTTTACTTACTTCAGTGCCGTACCAATTATCAGACTTTTTAATCCTTTTCGGATTCTTTGCAAAATGTTTAATAAAAATGCCCATTTGATTGATGCGTCGCTTGACTCGACTAATAGTATAAAAACGGCGATCCTTCGGACAATTCTTTAATCCTATTAGTACCTTATTAATATCATCTCATTATACGCGATTACTATACATTTAGTATATTGTACGTATTACTAATACTATGTAGTCTTGCTGCTAAGAAGTTATTATTTAAGTTTTTGTTTCTTACTTTTTTTCTATTTTAAGTTTTTTATTTTTCGTAAGTTATGCATTAAGTAATTTTCACTGTAGCATACTATTTTAAATAAATAAATAAATAAATAAATAAATACATATGATATTACGTGAAATTTTGATAGATATCGTTTCAGAATTTGCCATAACATAAATGGTTTTTTAGAGACGATTTCGATGTGTCAGTGCCAGGAATTATTAACCGATGTCTAAGTCTTAGTTTTTTTGAACATATTACTTACAAGTATCCTTGCAGGGTGTTCGCATATATAGATTTTCAAAGACTACTGAACAGCATTAAAACAACTTCTATTTTACGAATGAAATCAAATTATTTTCGAATATTTATGATCTTGACTTACCAGAAAATTTTTATATACGTATCCCTTAAGAAAAAAATTATGGGGTAACATCACTACAGAAATTTATAAAAAAAATTTTTTTTTATTTACGATAAACTTTCCTAAACAATTAGGAAAAAATTCATTCAGAGAAACTCTCAAAAGGAGCGTCTGTATCAAATGAACTTTTGCTGGGAAGTTACAGTCTAATTTCTTATCTATTAATTTCGGACTTCCCTAAAGCACCGACAGATGATTTCAGATAGTATTCATAATCACTTGTTTCGAAACAAAACCAAATGCTTCAGCGGAACGATCACTAAGTTGATATGAGACGAATTAAGATTTTAGAACAAAGTTTTTGGATTTTGGATTATTATGATCGAAAGAAAAAAGGGGATTCTTTCAAGCATAAAATCTTCGAGTAAAGAGAATGAGGAGAAATATTTGATTATAGAGGAGCAGTTTTATGGACCTAAGAAAACGGACTAATAGAAAAAAAAATATCAGAATATTGTTTATAATTAAGGAACATGTTTATAACATACATCAAAACTTTAAAGGCTTCTTTCTCGAAGAACATTCTTTCAAAAGGTTATGGAGGATAATTTCAAAAATTTTAATATATTTTGTTCGAATGTTTTACAATATTTTTAAATCAACATTCTCTTAAGAGAGAATGAAAGAAGAAAGAAATTTTTCGATATTATCAAAAAATAGACCTGATGACGATAGATATTTATGATCAGGCAGGATTAACTATATCGTCCGTCTCGATTTAGTAGGCCGAATTTTCTTATATAGTCATCCTGGGGTTCGAGTACGCGGATAAGGTTATGGAGGAAAACTAAATTTCTCAAGCTAAAATTCGTTGGAAGATCGGAATTCAAGACGTTCAAGGAATACTGAGATATTATATCATATTTTCGATTAATGCAAACATATCCAGCACACACGCGATAATAATAACGACGCCTTGAAACTTATCGCTGGAAAGAAAATCAAGTTTCCCATATACGATAACATTATAGGGTATAAGCGGCACAACTAGAAGTTTAATCAGTCGCAATATGGTGAACATGTTAACTTTCCTTTCTTCTAAAAAAAATAAGTTAAAAAACTTCTTTTTTTTAAGTTAAAAAACTTCCTTTTTTTTAGGCTGTTACAGTGATATTACTTAGTTATCAAAAGCTATCAAATCACTATGAAATGTTGAAGCAAGCTTAAGTCTAGAAAATTTATGTCATCCTATGAATTGGAAAGTAATTTCTATCTCGTTACTAAAGATACTTTATAAAATGCTATATTTAGTCAGTAATTGCTTTATTTAGTTAGTAAATTTAAATTAAATTTGAGCTTTTTTAGACGATTTTATATATAAATTTCTATTCTCTCTTAACCTTTCCTTATCTGTATTCTTAATAGAATCCAATAAAAATAATTTTATCGTGATTTTCTAATTGTTTTTATTTTACTATACTTTTTCATTAATAACCCCATACGCATACATATATAAATATTTATAAATATTTTGAGATGTGGATATTTTTTAAAAAGACATAATTTGGCTTCCGTTTACATATTCGTGCTCGGTCGCAGTCACATTTTAGTTTTATAACTATGCACAGAGAGCATGAGAGTATATTAGGTGTTTCATGTTGTTTGTAACATCTGGACTTAGATTGAACAGCAAGTGCGCTGTAAAGTGGAATCAAAAAGCAACTTTTTCCCGAGCAATTGTATTAGTATGGGGAAAAAGGAATCCATTATTTTCCAATTCGAAATGTTCAATAAAGTCCTGAAGTTCATATAAGATTGGATGGATTTCTTTTCCCCCAAACTAATATTTACCTTCACGTCTTGAAGAAGCGAGAAATAAAAATTTTCGAAAAAATTTTTGTTAATATTGAATTCTCCCTGAATCGGTAGATAAGTAATAAGTCATAAAGGAGTTTTGAACGAGAGTAACGACAAATGATCTAAGATTATTGGACAAAATTTTACTTTTTTAATCAAACTACCACGAATCGCTAAGGAATCGAAATCAAACTTTTATCCAAAACTATTAGTTCCGGGAATAAAGATGAGATCGCTCATATTGATACATTGAAGACGCTATTTTTTACGGGATCAATTTAATTTTAAACAAGGGAACCGCTATTAATTTTTATATAAAAAAATAATTCGAGAAAATGAAAAAATTTATTTCATGAACACGCACTAGTCATCCAATTTGGATATTTACCGATTTATAATTTGACCGCTTACTTTAATATAACTTTTTTCGAAACTTGACCATTGAAAATTTTTCCTAAAGCTGCTTACTACAATGCCTTTAGTAGTTAAATTAGTTATTAATTAATTATTAGTTAATATAATTAAGAAAATAAGATTATCTCGTAAATATAAACAATTGTTTATTAAGTCTTTAGTGTCTTCATAAATCGTAAGTGGGACCACAGTGGCATAAAAATTCTGTTCATTTCTGTCTACAATAATTTAAATATTTTACTTTTCTACTTTTCTAATAAGTCGTACCTCATCTTACCTAAGGATTAATTCTATAAGAGATCTTGTAATAAAAAATTTATTAAAAGTTTATTGGATCTCAAGAGGTGTGTGTCTAAAATTCACCGCAAAAATAATATTGAAGGCTTTTTCTTCATATTTGTTTTTCTTTAATTTTTTTCTTTTCAATATTTGTCATTCTAAAGTGAATTTGCATACGCGCGGGAATAGATATTTATACATATATATATCTTTACATATATATACGTATACAAAATGTGTAAAGAAATTTTCCGAATATTCACGGTAATATTTAACAAAATATATTAACAAATGTAATGCGACAGATAGACAGACTTACACAGACAGACAGAGAACGATGCAATTTTAAAAGCATCTTCTTTTTGTCGCAGATACATACATATATATATATATATATATATGTATATAAGGAAAGTCAGCCTTGGTCTGTGATCATAATATTTATCGAAATATATACATATACTGATGCATAATTTGCATATGTATGAACACATATATTCTTATGTACGCATACATAATAAATAATTTACCATAAATTGGGGCATTTTGTTGGTACAAACATATCAACCGATATATAGTTGGATATATATACGTATTTCTCTACATGAAATTGTTTTATTCAAATATTTAGAAATTAAATGTCACCACTCATATCCCACAGTACATTATTGTATGGATATGTTTATATATTCCTGTATATTTATTTATTCATTTATTATTATTATTATTATTATTCGTATTTTTTTTCCTGAATTTTTTATTTATCAGGCGGCTTTCTCATACATACCGAGATTCGTTTAGTTTCCTCACATCCAAACAAAATGCATATAAAGGTTAATTGAGGCAATTATTTACAAAAAATAAAAAGGAAAAGAGACTAAGACGAAATAATATTAAGTAATAAGCCATGGATTTGATTTAAGCATTAAGAATCTTGAATGCAATAAACTATATTCGATGCTAAATTTCTATGTTTCCTTTGCTTTCAATTTTATTTATTTATTTTTTTTTTTTTTTTTTTTTAATTTAATTTGGGTTTTGTGTATATTTTTGANATGCTAAATTTCTATGTTTCCTTTGCTTTCAATTTTATTTTTTTTTTTTTTTTTTTTTTTTTGTTTAATTTAATTTGGGTTTTGTGTATATTTTTGACACAATTCTTTGGTTTCAGTTTATTTGTTTATTGAATTACTCTATCATATGAAAAATATTAGCTGCACATAATACATAAGTTACAAAAAGTTTCAAACAAACAAAACTAACTGAATTTAAGACTGCTTTTTTAAAGATTATTTAATAACGTACGTGATTAAATTAAGAGTAAACAACAAGAAAGTTACTTTCTTGCCTTAGGGAAATTCTTAATTATTCAGCACCTTCATATAATAAATCAGGTAATAATAATAAAATAAATCAGGTAAGAAAAAGAATTAGTATTCTTGTGTTTTAGATCGTATCTATTAATACTCACCACTAATGGCGGCATAGCATATCTGTGATTGCAAGGTAAAATTAAAATTCATTTACACCACGAAGAGTTATACCGCATATCGTACAACAAGTATTTTATATTATCGAACGACAGCGCTATATATTTATTATATTATATATATATATATGCAGCTGTATACATATATAACTAAACCGTATACAGTATATATAAAAAATATTTTAAATTACAGAGCAACAACATATATATTCACACCATCTATACTTACACCGTATACCGTATAAAAATTATTTTAAATTACAGAACAACATCAATATATCTCCTTAAATTATATACGATTTGTGGAAATTATTAATGAAACCCCCATAGGATAAAGCACATTTTCGAACTTGACATAGAGATTTTATGAATTAAAATTTAAAAGCTCTAAAGAAAGAAAAATTGTCAATTTTTAGTGCAAATTTGGGGCATGATAAGATTGATAAGAAAATATGTTCCTAGAAACCAATTTCAAATGTTTTACCAGCGATTTTAAAGGTAAACAGGCAGCCAGATATTTCGAAATTCCATCCAGCTTTTCATGCTAATGCCTAATGTATACGATGTATATTTTTTATTTTCCAAAGTTGACAAATCTAATACACCATTGTCCGTTTTGGTCGGTGGTGAATATGAGAAGGTTTTTGTGAGTTAGAAATATAAATTGTATTGATATAAAATTCCCTTAAGTTTTTCAATCGAAGATTTTTAATAGATTTTAGATTAACAAAAACAATTTTCTAAAATACCTTTACGAAAATCACGTAATGATAAAATAAGTCACCATGAAAATTGCCGACATCTTTGGAAAAAACAGTTTTCTGAATGCTCTACCTTTTGATATCATAAAATAAAAGCTCTTTGATTGATAAAAACTCCTGGAAAATCTAGCTTATCCGCTAGGAGATTAATAAATCGAGAAATCCGGCAAATTGGTGGAATAACAGTAATAATAAAATATACCAAGATGTGTTATTTGTGAAATTTTATAAGCAGAGGGTTTGCATGAGGCCGAGATAGCTAAATCGTATTATATGGACATCATGGAAGTCGCAGTTAAAAGTTCTTGCAATAAGAAGTTCCTGTAAATTGTATATTAAATCTACACTTT
This sequence comes from Glossina brevipalpis, assembly GCA_000671755.1. NCBI lineage: Eukaryota > Metazoa > Arthropoda > Insecta > Diptera > Glossinidae > Glossina > Glossina brevipalpis. The sequence continues at coordinate 244,614 of KK351145.1, forward strand.
TTTCATAATCCAAATGATATTTGGTGGTGATATTTAGTGATGATATTTGATGATGATATTTGGTGATGATATTTAGTGATGATATATGGTGATGATATCCATATATGATGATGATATTTGGTGATGATATTTGGTGATGATATTTAGTGATGATATATGGTGATGATATATGGTGATGATATTTGGTGATGATATGCATATATGATGATGATATTTAATGATGATATTTGGTGATGATATTTGGTGATGATATTTGGTGATATTTCGTAGTGATATTTGGTGATGATAATGGTTGACTAAGGAAAATATGCAAATACAAAGTAGAGAATTTAATCAAAAATATTAAGCTTTTAAACCCTTAAATTAGATTTCCAATGTCGTTCAATGAAAATAGGATGATAATATGTTAAAATTTATATGAAAAAGAAAGATACTAAAAATTCATGCAATTAAAATAAAAGTCTTAAAGTAAATGGCTTCATATGATTTTGTGGACTTTAATTGAAAACTTCCTGTAAATCGATTAATTTATCAAAACAAAAAAAAATCTTATGATACTTATTAGCAAACTTGCTTTACAAATTTTAGTTTAAATTTTAATGCAAAACGAATGAAATTTGAAAAATATGATTACAAGAACGAGTGAGTTACTTGAATGGAAAATCGACTTTTTCGCGCATATGAAATATCACTCCTTTCATGGTTAATTTTTTATATCATTTTTGGGATATTTTAGGGTGTGTTTAAGCCAATAGAGAAAAAACATACGAAAAAATACAGTATAATATTACCCCTAAATAAAATCTCCGTGTGAAGTACGAAATTGAATTAAATCAGTCTTTAGTAACCGTAGGTACCAAAACTTGCTAATGCATGAGAGGGAGAATAAATGTGGTTTGGGGATGTAAACATGGTTTTTATATTGTGTAATCCTCTATTAAGCTCTGCTAAGTAGTGTTTTTATATCATACATGGGATACGAGACATGGGATGTATGTATGTGTATGTATGTATAGATGTAAGCAAATTGAAATCAAATATCACAGGTAAACTGGTAAAAATATGGCCTAAGCCAAATATTATGTTTGTATATCCTTCACTACTTGCCGTGCCGGCTATATTAAGTTTGTACAGATGTATGTAACACCTAAATGGGATTAGGATACACTCACCTTTTATTATATTAATCGATTCGGAATCATTTACTAAATGGATTTAAGCATGCTTTTCTGTTTTTCTGTCTGTCCATCTGATGTCTATCCATGGATTCTTGTATACAACCTATAGGTTGCAATTTTTGATGAAATTTTGTGTGTATATTCACGTGCTTTGGCCCATGAACGGTATTCAAATTGAATTTGATCGAACCATTTTCAGCACCACTCCCCACTTAACATTTCATTTGGTGAGAGAATTTATGTAAAAAAAATTTCAATTTCGTATAGTTTTCGACAAAAATCGGCATTAAATACTGTTTTAACATATAAAATAAATGCGACAAATTTGAGTCGGAGGAGATCATATTTTGAACCATCTTCCATATATACCTTCCTATGAAAAGTATTTAATAAAAATAATATATCTTGTGATGATTAATATATTATAATGAAAATGAGATCCTATCAGTAATTTAAAATAAAAATTAACTGCCACCACTTAGGTCTACTTTTTGACCTTATCACTTATAAGGGTTCTCATGAAAAGTAGGCCTTTAAATGAGAATATAATCTAATACTTAATATTTCATTTTGCAAATTAGTCCGTAAAAGTAATTTGACATAAAAATTAATTATATCAAATTCGGATCAAGAAGGTCTATTTTTTAAATCTCACATGTGAGGATTCTCATGAAAAGTAAGCCTTTAAATTAGAATATAGTCTAATACTTAATATTCAATTGTGCAAATTAGTCCATAATAGTAATTTGACATAAAAATTAATTACATCAAATTTGGATGAAGAAGGTCTATTTTTTAGATCTCGCATGTAAAGATTCTCATGAAAAGCTAGCTTTTATACGATAACAATAACCAAATTCTAGTACCTTGTCACAGAGATGGTAGAACAATACGAAGATTTTTGACAGAATAATGTAATTTGTCAAATTTGGATTAGGACAGTGTGTCCTTTAGGCTTTCCTTGCATATAAGGCCTCCCATGAAAAGTCTACCTTCATTTGAAAGCAAGGTATAATTTGTAGCTTCTTCTTTCACGAAAATAAATGAAGGATATTATTAGCCAAAGTAGTATAAGGTATTTAAAGACCGACTTTGCCCGACTATATTATAAAACATTTTTTTGAAAGATAGCTACTATCGATGATAATAAAAACATCGAAAATAATACTTTCCTTATGGTCTCAAGGCATTAAGTACATAATTCGCTTCTCTAATATAAATCAGGAATAAATGTGTTTATAGATCAATCTACTTCTACTGAAACTGCATATGAAATATAAACAGCTTTGCAAGCTTTGCAAACTTAAAATGAGAGTTATCGTTTACTATAAACTCATTCATTTTTTCTATGAATTAATGAGAGACTAAAATTTATGAATCATTAGACAAAACCTGATCAGTATATTTACGCATTTTTAACTGATGAGAATAGAGCTTAAGACAAAAACACAGAAATAATAATAATGATCGTTCATTCTTCGCAAAATATTTAGTTAAACTCAAGTCTCTTTTGCCGGTATCTTTGTCTACTCAAAGTAAACGTTTACTACTTTAACTGAGCTTAAGGGAACAATCTTAAATGCTATACAAACGCAATAAATATAAATTGAGCTCTTTGACAGCATCTCAGAAAATTATTATTTTTCCCAAACGATGTAAATTAATTGCAAATGAATTTCACAAAAACGCTTTTTGTAATGAATTAAATCCTAGGTTTCAGCTTAGTTTAGTCCTAATCTGGAACTAATCGCTAATAACATATCCACAGTACAATTTTCTATCATCTTTATTGTAACACATTTTTCAATAAAACATTAATTGAGTCTAATAGGCACGGAGACAAAGCCGTAGAGAAAATAACGTGTAGTTATTTAAAAATTGCTAAGTTAATAACTTTTTTAGAATTTACATGGGACCTTAATGAAATTATAAATGATGAGTAATGACCATAAACTCGTTTTTTTGTTTGTTTTTAAGAACGGAGTTTAAGTTATGTGTCCTTTGGCTCTATTTGGCTCATTTTCAATACTAGATTGCAAGTAAAAGCTTCCAATGTCTTTGCTAAACTTGAAGTCGATATCTTTATTTTTGGGACTAGAGGAATGTTTACCCCAGACATTGCACACGGGAACAGGCGAACTTTTGTCAAATTGGTAGGGAATTTGATACTATTTAAGAGTATACTTTGTACTGTACTGTACTCTGAAGCTTCCCTATGTATGTTGCAACAAAACAATATGAACCTACCCACGTCCTACATTGGAGGATATAACAAGTGAAAACCTTATATTCCATTAAATATATAGCGCTATATCGCCTAATAAAATTCTGCATTTGTTTTCTCGATAAAATACCAAAACTTATATCTTTTTCGAGGTAAAAGATGGGTACCAAAATGTGAACTGATGGGATCAAAATTTAGCAATTGCAATTTTCATGCCAAATATCTTAAATTTTTATCACAAAGTACTAGCAATTATATCTTTCTCCCATATCAAGGCTCACTTTTCATGAGAACCCTTATATAGGTTGGGCTCCAAAAAATATTGTCCTATCTACATGGAACTACATCAATATGTTACATCAGTTTATTATACAATTTTTAAAAATTAGATATTTGTACCATATAAAGCCTTAATCTTCGTAGGATTTTTTGTAAAGGTTGGGCATCAAAGATTTCGTTTCAAATTTTTCCATCAATGCCGAACTGCTGCCATTTAGAGATTTTTTCATTAAATTTTAAAAATTGCAAATACTTTTCATACAACTATTTTATACAACTAAGATGATTTATGAGGAGTGGTCGTAAAGATGGTTTAATCTAAACTAAGTTTCATAAAAGTCCGTTCTTCGACTAAAACATGTCAACATAACAAATTTCGTCAAAATATCTCGAGACTTATGGTATGAAGGTTGAACGCAAAATTGCTTGGACAGACATCAGGCAGACAAACTTAAATTGGTTCCAAAAATAATTCTGAATCGATTGATATAATAAACGGTGATCGTTCTTAACTCCTTCTGGATGTTGCATACATCCGTAGAAAGTTTTATATCCTCCACTACATATATTGTAGAGTATAATTAATCTAAAGAGAAATCACATTAACTTACGTACACAATGGCATTTTTTCAACAAAAATAAATTAATTAGTAAAATACTATATATAGAAGGGTCTAAGCAAGTGTGGTTTTTACTGTCTACGTTGACGGTCTACATACCAGGATATTTAAAAAAATTTCCAAAAAAATTTAATTTGAAATTTCGTATATTAAGGGTATTTTGGTTTTTTCGTTTGATGCTTTGTTATACCTACCACCGTAGACATAATAAAAATGTGATATATTTTAAGTTAATTACAACTCCTTAAAGTAAATATGTAGGGTGTCCCAAAAATTACGCAAAATTTCAGTTAAATAGAAAAGCAGTTGTTTTTAATATTGTAATTTTTTTATTAAATGTTAGTCTTAATCGTAGTGTACATAAGATAGGGTTGTGCATGGACCAGCACGTTGGACAAGTGGCCTCCAGGTCATTGCTGGCATATGCGGACACATAGACAGTCAATTCTGATCATCGAAATAAGAGGGCACACGATCAGGAAATGTTTTATATCGGAATTGAATTATTCACATCAATATCATCCAATTTTGGGCCGAAAGAGTTAGGTTATCATGGAACGATATTGCGTAAGGCGGGCATTATTAATAGTCATTATTCCAACTATATTATTTAATTTTTAAATATTTTAATTATTTTTGAAATATTTTTCAACAATAAAAACGAGTTTTTCTTTCATTTTTACTAATTCTAAACTGTCAGCTATTAAACGGTTTTTCTTTTTTACTTTTTGAGTACACTTTAGTCCATAAATGGTGGCAAATTCAAATCTTGTGTAAATTTTAGGATTTGATCAGCAAACAGATAAGACTATTTAGCCGTATCTATTCGCTTACATAATATACGTTACTACCATAAGTCTTTGTCTAAATAGCTGAAGTTCATTTTTATTCCTATCATTAAATTACTTTCAGAAATGAGGTGAATCAGCTAGTGAACCTGTTCGCAGTTATCTTATAATAAATTTCTTTCTTTATTTTCGACAAAAATGTCAAAACTTTGCTTAAAGCTTTGAGCTTCCTTCTATTCTGAGATATTAAAATTCTCGGGCCATATTTGGAAATTCACCGTTTATAAATGACAAGAAATAAATTAAGTTTTCAATTCATGCAATTACCTACCAGGAACAGCAAATTTGGTATAAAAATATGCAAATAAATATTGCATATCTTGATATCGCATATTATATCGTATAACATGGTTCGTTATCATATATTACATTTACGGAACTTCGTATCAGTCTCTTGTTGCATACTCATAACTTTCCTGAATTTTTTCGGTATGAAAATCTGCTCTTGGATCTTAGGTTTACAGTTACAAGATCCTCAAGATCGTGTATAAATGTTAAAGAGTAAGTAAGTATGCCCTTTAGTTTACATAATTAATAACATAAGAGACGCCCATCTGTTGTATGATATAAGCAAGCGATATAAATATATAAAATAAAAATATCCCAAACATCATACATATATAATATATATATTAATGCGTCTCTGTATACGTAATTTATCGTTAAAGAATTTATACGATATATAATTATTATAAATTATTAAAGATTTCACCTGTCATCTCAAATTGTAGGTGTGTATAAAAATTGAAGAAAATTCTGTGTTCACCACAAAGATTATTAGTTACTATATAAATATTATAAATCATTTATCACAAATGTGGTTAATGTTTAAATATTTTGAACGAAATTCGCAACATTTTAAAATATTATATTGTATAACTATATCGTAACTAATACATCGAACTTCACTTTTACCTAAGAATTTAAATATATATTTGATTTTATAAAAGAAAAAACAAATCTATAATTATTAATAAAATTGTAAAATAATTTTCTATACATTAGTTTATATATGGTTTGAATTCTAATTATAATTAAGTTAACCAGCAATTGAACTTGTATGAACAAATCAGACGTTATACAATTAATTAATTTAATTTATTAATTTTGTCACACATGCGTACGTATGTATATACATTGAAGCAATTCAAAAGATGTTACAATTTATAAGACCATACATAAATAAACATTCAGATCGAGGCAATAAAAAGTCAATTAAATAATGCCCTTGAGTGGTTGGCGCATAAATGTTCTTACATAGAATAATATTCTACACAGAATATATGCGCATATGTTATAAAGAATCATTTAATTGAATGCGACCGACATACAATAATGCGCGAGAAAAGAAATATATTTTAAGTCAGTCAGTCAGCCAACCAAGTAAATGAATATAATATAAGTAAATAAATATATTAAAAAAATAGTTCAGAGTTAAAAGCTTAATGAAAGAATTATTCATTTTATAATTTATTTTGTTATTTTTTATATATATTTTCAGCAAAAATTGGTGTATTCTATACAGCATTTTATGGTGTTTTAGCGGCGCTGGTCGCCATTTGTATGTGGGCTTTTCTACAAACATTGGATCCACGTATACCAAAATGGACTTTAGATGGCTCATTGATAGGCACAAATCCTGGTTAGTAGTTCATTATATAATTATTATTATATGTTATGGAAAAAGCCAGTATTTCGTAATTTTATCTATGCATTCTAATAATAGGTCTTGGTTTTCGTCCGTTACCACCGACAGACAACGTTGAAAGTACGTTGATTTGGTATAAAGGAACTCATCACGATAATTATAAACAATGGACAGATGCGCTGGATGAATTTCTAGCAGGTATATCAAAAATTTAATAGCATTCAATGTGGATAATAACGTTTCATATTTTTTTTTTGTTCTATTAAATAAAGTTTACAAAGTACCTGGTTTAACGCCTGGACGTGGTCAAAATATTTATAATTGCGACTATAATCAACCGCCACCAAAGGGTCAAGTATGTGATGTGGACATTAAAGCCTGGGCACCTTGCACTAAAGAAAACAATTACAGCTATCATAAGAGTTCGCCTTGCGTTTTTCTTAAATTAAATAAAATTTATGATTGGATACCGGAATATTATAATGATTCCTCCGATTTACCAGAAGCGATGCCGCAAAATTTGAAAACTTATATAGGAGAAATGCAAAAAACTCAAATGCATAAGGTACCCATAAATACACGTGGTATTAAACTATATCATGTCTGCTAATGATACTCGAATTAATTTTTTTTAGATGAATACTATATGGGTATCATGTGAAGGGGAAAATCCAGCTGATCAAGAGAATGTTGGACCAGTTGATTATTTACCTATAAGAGGATTTCCTGGCTATTTTTATCCTTATCAAAATTCTGAAGGATATTTAAGTCCTCTTGTCGCCGTACATTTTCAAAGACCCAAACGTAAGCAAAATTACTTTAATTCCAATTTCAAAAATATATATGATATATTTTTTTAATATACACTGACAGGTGGTATTATCATTAATATCGAATGTAAAGCTTGGGCCCGTAATATCATACACGATCGCAAAGAACGAGTTGGTTCCGTACACTTTGAACTTTTGATCGATTAATTCTTCCAAAGAGAAAAAAAATATGAAAAATACCATCATTCTACCAGCTTTATAAATTTCTCGAAATACTATTTTTTTCTAAATTAATTTGATTAATTTAAGCATCACATTTAAGCTATAACCCTTTGAAAATTTACTATTTGGTCTTTTTATTATAAAACGGAATCTCAAAAGATCTTCCTTCTTCTTTTTTTTTTTTGAAATTTAATTAATCATCCGGATAATAATGTTTGTTATGTGCATAGATGCGAATCTCATAAACTGGGTTTTGTTTTTCCGTCTTTTTTGTAATAATTAAATGTTTGGAAGTTTCAACTGCCATTACACACATACACACACCAAATACTGTATTTAAAGAAAAATATCTTTGAATGAATTTGCAATGAAAGTCATCCTCAAACGATGCTTACGTGGATCCAATCGAATATTAAGCATACATTACGCCTTAGGTATTACATATATACAAAGACACAGATACACAAACAAATACACACGTATATTTTATATAGTATAAAATTGTATTTAGTTTAATCATTTTTGTGTGTTGAAAGCGAATTTTGGTTTTGTAGCAATTTTATGTACAATTATTGTAGTTTTTATAAATTTCTCCTTTATGCGAAAAAAATATGAAGAAATGTAAGCAAAAAAAAGTTATTTTCAACTTTATTTTCCTGTTAATTAAGGAAAACGTTAAGTTACAAAAAGAAATTTGCCATCACACGGTCTAGTAATTCGACTAAGTTTTAATTAAAAATTATAACTAAAGTAATTGTGTAAAAATGTTTAATAAAAAAAAAAAACTAAGAAAATAAATATTAATTTAAATGATTGACTTATTATATCAAAAAAAAAAAAATTAAGCTATAATCGTTTACATAAATTAATAATAATAAAAATAATAATAATAACAATAATAATAGAATAATAATAATAATAATAATTATAAAAATAATAACAATAAAATTAGTAATAATTATTAATAACTATAATAAAATTAAAAATAATTATAATAATAATAATGATAATTATAAAAATAATAATAATAATTATAAAAATAATAACAATAAAATTAGTAATAATTATAATAACAACAATAATAAAAATAATAATAATAATAATAAAATTAAAAATAATTATGATAATAATAATAACAAGTGAGAAGGTTATAATCGGCTGTGCCGAATTTTTTATACTCACCACCCTTATCTTAAAAAAAGGGGAAAAACTAAAATGTAATAGGTGGGCGCGGCAATGAAAGAACTTCTAATGTTTTTACCAAATTTGAAGCCGATATCTTCATTTTTGTGGCCAAGAAAATCTTTATCACGGATATTACATAGATGAATAGACGAACAAACGGACATGCTTAATTCAATTCTAAATTTTGTGCTCATCACGTATATACATACATTGTAGGGGCTTTGAAGTTACCTTCTGGCCATTACAAACAAAATAAATATGCTCCTCATCTTCGTTGGTGGGATTTTGTTGGATTCTAGCCGATCTTTTAGCTTTGATATGTATCGCACACCATTCCATATTTCTAATAATGCTTTTCCACGAATTCAGAGCACTTCCGTTATTTTCTGTTCCGAACCCAATTTACATCAGATTTATCAGTAAAAATATGAAATCAATTCCAATACGTTTCGTGAATGAAAATTTTGGTTTCACGGTCAAGACTTAAACGAGCGGATAGATCGACAAACCAGACCAACTCATTATAGATTTTAATCTTTATCGAGAATAGATAAACTTTAAGAGTATTTTTTGAACCATTTTTCTATACATTGCAAATATTTCAGGTTAACATAATAAAATCTTTAGTTGTTCTTTAAATTTAGAAATATTAAAACAAAGCGAAAACATTTCTACGTAAGAATCCTCGCATAACTGTCGTATGCGTATGTACACTGATTTTGAATGAGCATTTCCTCGAAGTTGTAAATTAATGATGAAAATATATCTACATTTTCTCCTTCTTTCCATGTGCTGCTTACATACTTAGGCAGAATCGTCTCATATTTGAAACAGAAAGCTTCATTTTAGGTTTATTATGCTTCTCACTTATTTTAATTTTGCTCGCGATAAATTTTCACTTTCTACGAAAATTTTTGAACAGAAATTTTCCAAAAAATTTCCTATACAATAACGTTTTGATCGCAACTAATACGGCGAGCCATATGCCTAAAATTAACAAATATTTCTTTCATTAGCTGTGTACATAATCAGGGAATCCATAAGAATCCGGCTTAAATACTAAGCACTTTTCGAAGAATATTTTCAAAAGACTATTGTTGAGATTTTTCAAGTTTTTTTCTACTGGTTTCCAATCTGCACAACAACGCCGTCTAAACTTTTTCTTTCTCTAGAAATGTTTTTTTTTTGCCGCTAAGAAATCATGCTCGCAAAATCTATTCTTTTCGAATGACTTTGAAAAGGAAATTAAATTTTTTTCTAAAGTTAAACAAGTAAGAAAATTATATTCCGTTGGAACTGAACCTTTTACACTCACCATTTTGAAAAAAAAAACTTGAAAAAATTAAATTTTGATACTCTACAATATTGCGTAGGTGTGGCTCCTTTTTTCCAGGTTTATATGTGGCAATTTTTATTGTTTTTTATGGTAGTTTATAAGTAATTGCCGAAAAAAACCCGGAAAGTAGAGATGTTTTTATGCTGCAATGTGTAGGCGTATCTTTTGAACGATTTGGCTCATTTTCAATACCAAGAACTTAGAAAGTTGTTGAACTCGATATCTTAATTTTTGCCATCGAAAGACGTTATACAGATGGGAAGTCGAACAGATGGACACACTTAAATCGTTTCAAAATTTGATGCTTATCAAGAATATATATATACTTTCAGGGATCTCTGAAGCTTCCTTCTGGGTGGTTCAAACATTTTGACAAAACGTCCATCCATTTTCAGATGAAGGATATAAACATAGAGTATAACAATTATTATTTTTTTTTTGTTTTTCGTATCTAATTATCTATCGTTTAATAAAATATGAAAGAGATATGAAAGCGACACTTTTATACAACACAATTTATGCAAAGTTCAACATATAGTAGAGATGTTACAAATGTTTTTTATTACAAGACTATGTGGCGATAGATCTGATAAGGTCTACGTCAAATTTCTTATCACTAAGCTTTTAATGGTTGTTGTTGTTGCTTGCTTGCTATTTTTTCTTTTTAATTAAACATACAAAACGTCATTAGTGACAGTTTCAAGGCTAATTTATTTTCATACGGAATTATAATCAAAAATGGCAAAAATTTTCATATTTGCTCGTAAACTTTTGTTTACTTTTCATTTCATCATTTTCCCAATAGTGTTCAATTAAGTTCGATCGTGCAATGCAGTCACTGTTTTGTTAATAAGATCACAGAATAAGACAAAAGATTGATTGTTCTATGCAAAAATTAGGTGAAATTATTAAGGAAAAATAATTTATTCATTAAAATTTATTTTCTAACTTTCAAAGTAGGACTCATCGTATCGTAATAAAACTTCGCCAGATCTTCGTTTAGATCACTATAAACTTCTCGTAAACAGATTGAATCATGGCCTATAATTCATTTACCGAATATTTCCTTATGGCTCCGATTGTTTCAAAACATCTTATTCGAAATTGTCATCCTTACTTAGGAAAAAGAAAAAAATCAACCGAAATCGAACCAGGTGAGTACAGCTCATGTACGAATTAATTTTTTGTTGACATGCTCTTCCGTGATAATAGTGATAATTGAGCTTTGTAGGATCTAAATAGGAATAGTTTAACGAGCCGAATAAATTAACCAGTTGACTGCTTACGACATATATACACGTCAATCGTATCAAACTAAAGATTTGGATTGGCGAACTAAATGAAGTGAAATAAAAAAAAAATTAAATTAAAAATTACCATTCGATACAAAAACTTTAAATTTCGGGAAGCAGTATATTTTCTTTATAATATCTATAAGTCTGCAGAGGAACTGAAGAAATTTTAAAAATAAATTACACACTTAACAGGTTAGGCGCTGAACCTTTTTCGCGAAAATCTAGAAAAATCCGTCTTATAAACGCGATTAAGGTTTTATACCACTCTGGCATCGTAATTTCAATTAATTCTCTTTTTATCGAGAAAAAATTGATTGAAAAGCTATCAATCCAAACAAAATAAATATTTTTGAAAAATATTAAAAATTTGCACCATCTGAGTCTTTCACGTAAGGCATTTTTATTTAATTTAAGGCCCTTAACGGCCCATAAATTATCTGATGCACATTTCGAATCTAAAAATGTATTATTTAATCTACAGACTTGCAGATACCGATTTTAAAATTTCAATTTTTAAATTGTTACGTGTTGTAGGTCCCATATAGACCTACTTGACGGGAACAGCCAGTAACACTAATATTGAAATACTTCAAAAATTCAATTTAAAACTTTTCGTCTTATTCTTAATATGTCGTAAGTCACTAGCATAAAACTATTCAAAAGGTTCCCGATTTTTCATTTATTAAAAATCTAGTTGAACCCCTTTCTTCAAAATGTCTTGAGAGACTGAACGATCACATAAATTTCTTGGTAACACGAAACCATAAAACGAATGAGATAAGAAGATTGAAACTCGTCATTGGATTTTCTATTTAGAAATTAATTTATTTTTGTTTCTAAAATTATTGTAATGAATTTTCTAAGTTTATATATAGTTTCCGTTTGTTTTTACTTAAACATCGTATACGAATTATTATATTGTTCCCATTCTGAGACAATAACTTCTGTTATATTCCTCACCTTACTTATTATCTTTTCAATAGAAGGCAATATAAAATTAATGATTTCAATGAAAAGGTGCAATTGGCGTCCAAGAGAAGGCAATCTTCAGTTAATATTCAAAGATTTCAAACTAATTTATTGAAAACTCCTCCTGTGATTCTCTATCTCTCTAATTCGAACGAAAAGAATGAAAAATGAAAAAACTGTTTCTTACAAAGTCTTTGCAGGGAAATCGTTTAAAGTTTTGAAATTGTGTTATAGTCGTGTTATTTTTTACAAAAAAAAATTTTATTTTTTCTCTATTAGTCTGCAATTCCAGGACCAGAAGTTCACGTTTAGCAATTTATTACACGAAAAAACGTCATACCAGAAAAAGTAAATATCCGGAAAGGATCTGCTTCTTCGGATTGGTGTTGCCAATCATGATTGTCAAACCATTTCGATTTCGAATAGAGTCATGTTTCTTCAAGTTACTCTCATCCTTTACAGTCATTTTCCTAAATAGTTTACCAGTAATTCATACAATAACTTGAAACTATCTATGGGACCAAAGCTAGCATCAGTTTTGGTCCTTACACCAGCGAAATAAACGCTCATCTGACGTGGCATGATCCCGTAAATGCATTAAAACTTTCCCTAGGCTAGCTTAATATGTGTGCAATCTGGCATTGTCATGACGGGAGACAATGCTATTTCTATTGATTAATTTTGGTCAGATTTGCAGAATCGGTTACTGCAGTCTGATTTATTGTTGACAGTGGACATTCGAATTTTTGTTTGGTCAAATTCTCGAAACTCGTAATACACAATTCTCTTCTGATCCTACCACGGACGGGATTTTAAAGCCTTTTTTGAGCTTCCACCTTGCCTTGACAGTGATCTTTTTGGAGCGAACTCCTTTATGGTTAATAATGACTCGTCTAAGAAATGGACTGATATCGTAGTATTTCAGTTGCGAATCGCTAAGAAAAATACAGTCTGTCAAATTCTCCATCGGCAGCTTATTCGGTACACAAACGTCGAGCTTCTTTATGTATACAGCCTTAAGCAATGGATTCAAAACATTTGTTTTATATCGATATTTAATACCTTAGCAATACCGAACCTGCTTACATATGGCTTTTCTTCGAATTTTGTAAAATTTCATCGACTTTCTCTGTGCTTGATTGACCAGGGTAAGGTGCCAAAATGGAAGAGTACAAATTTTTCCCAACTTCAGCTGCCTTTTTGAGCTTTTTGTAGTAATATTGTAAAATGTAGCGAACTGTTTCAGATATTTCACTTATTTTCGCATTAATAAAACTTTTGACTCAATTGACGAAATGTAAAGCTATGTGCATTAAAATTATACATCGATATGTCACCTTCCTAACGCGCCTTCGTTTGACTCAATTTGATTAGTGTTTTACCTGTTTTGTAATAGCAAAGTCCATCTAGTAACAAAAATCTTTCAATTTTTTTCCCAGGATGCAAGAAAAATTAGTTTTTTTTTTCAAATTATATATAAATGAATTTACGGTGGAAAAAGAGACACTCTAACGCATACACAAGCAGAGAAAGAATTTTTCATAAAAAGTGTTGATAGGTACGTAAAACTCTGTCAGACAAGTGAATGGTTTATATTTTTCTAAGTGCTTAAGAAAATTATTCTGCATAATATTCTTTGAATTTTTTTTTTTTTTTTTTTTTTTTTTTTTTTTTTTTGTAGAGTATAAACATAATGGAAAAGCGTGCACTTATGGTAATTTTTAAATATGCGTTTGAATTTATTGCATTTGAATAAGAATGAAAATTATAATTAGCTGAACGTGAATCTTTTGATACCTACATTATTCATATTTCCAAATCGAAGGAAAAATATGAAAAAAGTTTATAAACCCCTGGCCTACTGTGCAAGCATAAGCATTCTGTTGCATAACATTATTATGATTTTTATAGTTTATAAAAAATATGCTGATTTGCGGTAGGCCATAACAAATACATCTAACTTTAAACATAAATATATTATTTAATATACTATAGCGTATTCGAAGAATTGATATAATAATCCATAATGACCAAATCAAATGTGAAAATATCTACAATTTCAAGGCTTTTATACCTGCTATCGAAGAATGAGAGTAAAACAATTTGAAACGTATATAACATACGGAGAGAAATCTTCTATATTTTATATATTCTTAGTCATCATACAATTCTGACTCGATTTAGTTCTGCAGGCTTTTTTATTAGCTATCGAAGGATGAGAGTAAAATAGTTTATCCATTCCATTCGTAACATTCGTAGATACACACGAGAGATCTCTCTATGTTCTCTATATTCTTAGAAATCAAAAGATTGAAACTCGATGTAGTTTAGTTTGTACCATTGTTACTCTTATAGCTTATCACTTTAAGATCTAAATTAAAATCTAAATTTCTCAAGACTTACTAAAAGGCTAATGTAAAAATAGTTCCGATCGATAAACTGACAAGACCCTATATATGTTGTCGCTCTAGAGCATTGGTTTAAGAGACAGGGGATCAAAGTTTCGTCATAATGCGAATGTAATATTTATCTTATTATTAATTATTAGGAATTTAACTAATTCTTAAACTTGATCTTAAGAGATTAGATACTAAAATATTTATTGCTGACCACCTCGATCATTTATAAAAAAAAAAATTTCTCTCTCTTAAGTTTTATTATTATCCAATATAGTTTATTTTTTTATTATTAAATGGATCCGATAAATGTATGCGCCATATGGCATGACAAATGGACATCTACAGTAGGTTCTATGTTCTTAATTTTGTAGGCGTGTTTTTAAATAGACGAACTAACGGCCAACAAAGGTCTTACACTGATTAAGAAATATTTGTCTATAAAAGTGTTACAAAGAAAAGAAAAAAATTAACAGAACCAAGCATATGGATGGAAGCATGGGATAAATTTGAGGACAAATTTAAGGCTAATCTCAGTTTTCTGAGTATGAAGGAAAAAGAAACAAAAGGAGAAAAGATGAAAAGATTTCTCAGACAAACGCACAGATCTACAAACAAATTTAATGATCTTTCTCTCAATGAATCTATGTACAGTTTGTAGAAATTGAAATCATATATTTTCTTTTGTTAACGTGTTTAATATACCTCCTTTGATGAACGTAAACGAATTATATATATATATATATATATATATATGAAATATATGTGTAGAGAGAATATCTGTATGCATATAAGCAAACACATACAGGCAAGAAATACAAATAAATGCATATCATTAAAAAAAAAAAAAAATATTTAAACAAGTCCATCCATCCTAAGCGCGTATAACATCTTTTTAATAAATTTAATGGATTTTTTATTGATACCTGAGTACAATAAAACAAAAACAACAACAACTAAATAATAAAGTCAATAACATATAATTTTATAAAAATTATTTTTGCAGACACTAATTTAATTTACGGATCAGTAAAGAAATAAAAATTGTAAACAATATTTACATTGAAAATGTTACCAAGCGTTTCAATTATTATAATATCAGACAATTTTAATTATTTCTTATGATTATTATTTTTATTATATATTCCTAAGAAAGCATATAAACGAAATTAAGATTTGCTTAACAGCTGTTTGCATTTCTTATCAACAATATTTTGTTTTCATTTCCATCTGTTACTGACTCATTCATTGCAATGCTATAACTCAAGGCATTCAATAGTTACCTCACAAAAAATAAAATACACAATTCTCTTAACTGATGTTTTGTAGTTAGCTTTATCTATGTTATAAGAGAGTTGAATTATAAAAAAAAACAAAACAGCTGTTATTCAAGAGCATTTCTTTAAGATCCTTAAAGAGTTTGCTTTGTGCTACAACAACTCTCGAAACTGGTTTTATCTGAGCTTAACAAGATTCTATCCAGTTTCTTTTCGATTTTGTTAATAACCTTTTAAACAATAAACCACATATTGTTTTTTTTTTCAAAAATTATTTTTAATTTTTCGGAGGACGCTTCTCAACTTATTTGTTTGTTTAGTGATTTTTTTTTTTGGCATAAAATATCTTATATGTTTGTTTGTGGTATTTGTGTGTAATACTCTTAAAAGAAACTAGCTAAACTGGATTTTTTAATTTATTCTAAATTGTTGTTGTTTTTTTTTTTTTTTTTGTTAACATTGTACGGCAAGGCCGCACACAAATGTTTATGATATTACTTAGGTTTATTAAGAGCAGTTTTATTCGAAAGAAAACGTAAATCATATCAAATAAAATACTTCTTTTACAGTAATTATGTGCACAACATTAGTAAACTAGGTTTCAAAAGAATAAAATTGTAACTTAGCATTAGATGAATTTTCGATTCCTACCATCTATTTAATGGCTTTCGAAAGAAGTGGAAAGCGAAGAGAATAAATACGTAAATGTCACATAAGTCTTCAATGATGTAAAAGCCTAGTAGGTAGGTAAGCATTAGTTTCGCAAGGACATTATTGAAACATTTATAAACATTTAAATCGTTTAAACCGCTTCTCTTTGTAAATTATGAAATTTTTTCAAGGATTTTCTTACTTCGTGACCTTTTTAAGAGCGTTAGATGCCTATCTTCTTAATTTGATATAAATACATATACGCGGCAAAGAGAAAAGTAAAGATACTAAATCAGTTCCTATGGCTACGAAATCTTCAACAGTAAGGAGATATGACCACAAGCACCTTTATTTAATTTATTTTATGAAAAATATATATAACTTATCCTATAAATACTATAAATTCCATAAGAAGCTAATAATAGTAATCGAATTAAAGACAGAGCTATTCCCACGGAAAGCACATCTATCAACAAACACAATATTTAATATAGCCTGATCTGCCAAAAATCAAGACAAGAATTTTATTCTTATCTTTTACAGAGTCAATTACATACTAGCGGTATGCCCTTCATAGTTCTGTTTAAAATAGCTTGAGACGATATTTCAGACATTAAATTGTGCCTTTCTGAGTTCTCTATCTGTTACAGTATAAGACATCCCAATGACATCCATATAATATAGTTTTTAGAGCTTCAAACAATTCTAGGTTTGTGCCAAAAAAAAACGTTAGCGTCACTTCCCTGCTTAATTTAACTCTTATTTCGATCGGTAGCCTATTGTCTGTTCGAGCAGGCCTTCATCCTTATAAAGACACCTAAAAAATAAGTCTTTTTTTTGGAATAGTCTCAAGGGACCAAGGGGCTTTTCCCGCGAAGTTCATATTCGCCGTAAAGATGGTAGAACGGTTAACTTTGGATATTACTTTGAATACCCAGTCCTAAATTTTGTAATTTTAATTTCATTAAAAGAATCACAAAAACTTTTTCGTACTTCTGATATTATCATTAATAATCTGAAGCATGCATTACAATCTATCCCTTGCATACCGCGTTCTAGTCTCATATTGTAACATGCATTCTTGGTCCAAATGGATTTATTACAAATATTTTTAATCTCTCTCTGAAAACTGGCATTTTCTTCTTCTTAACAAATGAGGAAACATATCACGTGGCGAAAAACAGTGACATTATCAAGTTGATTGTTTTGCCAAAATTGTTTAAACGATTCGTTACTCATCAGTCAGCTTACGCTATCGAATTATCTATTATATTTCTCTCGTTCACCATGAAATTTCCTGAATTTACTTGATATGTTTTCAATTATTCTTTAATGGTTCACAATCGGACGTAATATATATAGAGTTTCGCGAAGCATTTAACCGAATTATTTCTCAAGGTAGCTGCAATTTATTCAGGGTTTATAAAACTCTATATGACATCTACGTCAGACTTTCTAATTACTTACTATCAAATCAATTCTCCATAATATCCACATCTTCCCTAAGCCGGAACTCAATTAATTTTTGATCTTTAAAGATTCATATGGGTCGCAAATTAAACCAAATATATTCGCCATTATCGGTTGTCAAAATTTTTCATATTCACATAGGTTTAGGAGTTCGTTTCTTGCTCGGGTCCACACTAGTTGTGTGTGTTCTTTTTTCTTTTTCCTTTTCTACTCTTTTTTTTCTTATTTTTTGTACTTTATGCGAATTAAGTCCTAATATGTTTAACATAAGATTTTATGTTCAAAAACCAGTTTTGTTCAGCTAATGTTTTTTGTAGATGAATTTCATATGTAAATAAATTAAAAATGCAGATTTTTTTTTACCTGTTTGAGACTATTGGTCAATTTCCCGACATAGGTCTATCATCCAGCGCCCTGCTGTAACAATTCTCTAGCATTAGCATAATGCAAACACGATTTGTTGAACTTTGCAAGTCAGTTTGGAAAGTCAATTCATATGCAGAGCAGATCTGATAAAATCTTAGGAAAAACGAAACGAGCCACTGTGCCTTACTTAAATCTATAATATACCTTGCTAGAAAATTTTACTTAAACATCTACCATCAACAACTCCATCTTCACACTCCTCCCATGCATATTGAGTTTAAAGTATACCTTAACTAATCCAATCAAAGTGTCTTTAAATAAATAGTAATGAAAATCCAAATACATATCAAATGCTCTAAGAGTTCTTGTGCTTTAAGAAATGAATGAAGAAAACTGTACTTAAGATATAAGATTTCGAGTTACATGTAACAAAGAAACAAATCAAAAAGTATAAATTATTATAATAAATTAGAGACTTGATTGCAAAGAGCTTACGCACAAATGAATGTCTTATGCGCTCATCTGTAATCTGTTTCGATCTTAAAGTCTATAATTAAATAAAGTCAACATTAACTCTGCCGTTATGTCGTCATCTTCTTCATTTTTATCATCAACATAATTACTAACGTGAATAATAGTAGCTGTGGCACAAGTAAAACTATTACGAGTTTGAATTGAGTTAATGATAACGTGAATCATAACTTTGATAGTTATTATGATAGCCACAGTCACTCGTTTGTTATAAGTTATAATCTGAATTGCGGACATATCGCACAAATAAAATAAAATGAATATAGTAAATTAAATCAAAATCTAATCAAAAATAGTCACTAAATACTTAGCAGCGATAAACTATGTATTTATGGTTACAAGAGACTTATAAAGACTTTTAAAAAAATATTGAATAAGAAAATGCAACTTTAAACACCCGGAATAAAATTTGATGAAAAATTGTATAATAACACTAACATTAAACATAACATTGAAAGGTTTCGTAAAATTTGTAGAAATGCTTTCAAACAAACTAGTTAAATACACCATAATTTTCTGTTGGAATCGGAAACATTCATTTGGGTAAATTAATGACTTCGGCTGAAAAAAAAAAAAACAAATGTACAATTCACTGATGGTCAATGTGTAAACTGTCAGAATGCAAAACAATTAATTTTTGAAATTTGAGTAATTAGCCGATTATTGCACATATGTCATATGCGCAATTGTATACCAGTCATATCTACATAAATAATATATAAGCAACTTTTTCAATTAATTATTATGACAATGATTTTGGTTTTAATTAACAGAACTAAGTAAATAACCATATATTCATGGGATAGAGAAGAGAAGGTATAGTAAACATATGTATATATAAATACACAAACACACACTTTGCCTTGAGAACATTTGAAAGAAGCACGTGTATTAAACCTGATGACGTATTCATTTTAAGGTTAAAGTCATTGAGCTACAAGTTGAATGCTTCGCGAAAGCAAAAATCAGAAAAAAAACAGGAACATAAAATAAACATTTGTACACAATACTTATATACATATATATATATATATATATATTTTACATTCAATCAAAGTGTATGCGTGTGTTGCGTGTGTGTGTCTGTACAGGTTTATTTATAAACTATTTCGATTTAAAAAACTTTTTTATTTTTTTTTTATTTGCTTTTTTCTCATTTCGTATATCTTCAAATCTTCTAAGAATTTTAAAGTGCTAATGAATTCTTCTGTTTTCTAAATAAATTAGAAGACAAAGAGATAAAAGAAGAGAGATATTAACATATTGCCTTTATGCGTTAGGTATATTTGTATACGCGCAATTTTTTTTTTTTTTTATTTTTCTTTCTTTTTCGTATTACTTCGCACTCCGCGCATGTACTTTAGTTTAACTGATAGGCGCGCATTCTGCTACATGCTTGTGCCAATGTCTTAAAAAAAATTTTCTAAAGCAACCACTTAACAGATTAACATACACTAATATATGTTTTCATATATACATATGCAAGCAAGCCACCATGCGTTTTTACTGTATTTTACTCCCCCACATTAACTCTTCATTTCAAAGCAACAGTTGGATTTTGTAAATCTCTAGTGTGTGCCAAAAGATATTCATATACATATGTATGCCTATATATATATATATATATAATGAGAGAGTTTCTTTGATGCTATAGTAGTAGTATTAAATTTGAAAGAGAGAAAATTATAGAGAAACTAAAGAAAGGGAGCAATGTAAAAAAAAATGTTGTTACTGTGCACTCTACCGTACCATTAATGCATGTATATTCATTAGAACGTATAATTTTTCATATCTCTATTGAAATTGAAATTGAAGCATTTTTATAATAGAAAACGTGCTGCCTATTATACAAGACTTTCTTTTTAAAATAAACTTCTAACTGAAACGTTTTCTTACTTATCAAGGTATAATATGAGATAATACTTATAATAATAATTAATCGAATAAATAATTAATTGAATAAAAGAAAGATTAGAAATTGAATCTGAAAGACAAATGGCATACACACCCATTTGCTTAGCAAAAAAATGAAAGAGTAATCATTATCGTATTATCGAATAGATTTTCGTTCTATCTTACAATGAAATAATATAGTCGACCTAGTAATGGTTATTAATAGCTTTGATCCAAGCTTAACATAGAGCCTTTCTTAACCGAAAATACAGTTATAAAGAAATCGGCCGGTAATTCACCTTTAACGATGATCTTTATTATTCTACAGAACTATATTAAAAAATCAATTCACCTACCATTGCGGTATCAATACCTATTTACTGGTGATGATACCTATTTGCTGGTAACGATGCCTATTTACTACATACGTGATACGTATATTTACGTTCCCTTTCAAATGTTTGCAAATGCAGCACATGCCTATATCGGGATTAGGGATGAGTGTCGGCGTGTTTGTTTATATATGATAATCCAAGTGTTTGGAAATTTGATTTAGGGACTTTAATGACAGCTTAGCTTTCTATCTAAAAACATAAGATTCTAAAACTATCAATTAAAGTGAACAATAATTTTTGAATGAAAAGTGTATGATTGGAAATATAAATTATTTTTTATATAATAAAAGATTGCCTGTAAAGCAAGTCAAAGTAATAAAAATTTAAAGAGGAGTAGGATCATTAAAGGACAAGATGATTGACCTCATGCGATCAAAACCAACCTTATGGTTTTTAGAAAAATATACATTAAGGAAACTGTAATAATTATGTGTTACAAACTGATTAACAAAGTAAATGAATGAATTAACATTGTATGTTGTGATAGTTGGTATAAAACAAGCAAATAAAATTTGTCTTCACATGAAACATTAGAATTCCATACACAAACACAAACAAATATCCTTAACACTTAACTAACGTTTAACTAAAATTTTATCATGAATTAAGGAGAGATCATTTGCTACAAAACTACAATAAAGAAACCCTATATAAATGAGAATTCTTGATAATAGAAACAAAGCGTTGTATTCCGGAATTCAAGTTTCTCTCTTTCTCTCTATCTCTTTTCAACATAAACGTTTGTTAGCGAAAAAAAAAAAAAAAAATAAGAAAAAAAATACAACTAAACATAAATTAATTGACATTAAAGAGAAACGAAATAAATAAATTCTAAATAAAATGACGAAAACACATAATTAATGTTCAAATTCCATTTATGTTGGTTGCACTATTGACGCAATTAATGTAAATGTAGTGAATTTCGATTTTTAAGTAAATACAATCTTTACCAGAGAGTTTATATATATATATATATATATATATATTTTTTTTATAAATATATAGTAAGAGCACCCCAGTCACTGCGACGATGAAAATCATTTGTTTGTTGTTCGTAGTCGTTGCGGTTATTTACTGTTGTGGATTTCGACAAGAGTTCAGTCAGTGATCTTACAGCGTGAACGCATAACGTGCGTAACTAAATCAAACGGAGTTTGTTTGCTATTTTCGGCGTTTCAATAATATTTTTGATTGCGAAGTATTTACAAGAAAAAAAAAAAAAAATTTATTTCTGTTTTTTAAATAATTTTTCATTTTTATTTAATATTCGCGTTTTTGCCTACGCGAGTCGTATGTGTGTGTGTGTGCGTATTTTTTTAAAGTAAAATTATTGAAAAATTATGCAAATATAATTGAAAAAAAAAAGACGCGTATTTTATTTATTTATTTTTTTTTTTTTTTGATATTCTTTTTTTTTATTGTTTTTTATAACCAAGGCGATTACACATATAAAAATTTCTTGTTTTTATTGAGTAATGCACAGTAAAAAATTATATTAAAAAATTATATATAAATTCTTTGCAAAGAAGATATCAAAAAATTAATACAAAGGAAAATATAAATTTAAAAATTTCACTTGTACTTATACTTATATATATATATATACATATATATATATATATATATATATATATTACATAAACTAAAACTTTATTGTTTTACTAATGAAAAAGGTGTGCTTTTGTTTTATAATATTATAGGAATGTATTCTGTTTTATTTTAGTTTCTAAGCCGCGCTATTTTTTGCTTTCAAACGACGTTGTATGTGTGTGTGTGTGTGTGTCTTCATAAAAGAAAACAAAAATTTTTTTTTTTAATATAAAAGACAAGAAATAAAAACATAAAACATATAGTAAAAAAGAAAATCACCTGGCATCACGTAAAAAACTAAGAAAAAAAAAAAAAAAAAAGAAAACATCTTTTGTAGAAAATGTCAAAGAAGAATGATACCAGTACCAAATTTACACCAACAGAATTCCAATTTTATGCGCCCAAAGAGAAACAATCATTTGCTCAGCTACTTTACAACAGTAAGGATGGCACATATTTGGGTCGTACACCCGCTAGTTGGGGTAAGTTTTATATGATATTTATAGGATTAAAAACGCGTTAAGTGAATTCAATAATGACTTAATTCGAGTAAAAGCGTGATGATGATGATGATGATGATTACTTTCCTATATACTATCAAGTATTCCGTATTATTGTTGTTGTTGTCTATAATCGTATAATACACAGTCTTCTTATCAGTTAATTGCTAGACTTTTCGCACAATCCCTGAAAAATGTTATGTGTTCTTTTCTTTACTACTTCTCTCTTTTAAAAACTCAACAAATAATATTCAATTTAGTTACATAGTTTATATGATTTTAGTTTATATCACTATAAGATTCGAATTAAAAAACTCAAAGTATTCCTTAAGCAAAGTTAGTTAGTAGTGGCAGCAAGGACAAGTATATACATTTTCTAAAAATTCTATATATACCGTAGAATTTACAGTGGAACATCTTTTAAATGGAATTTCATTGAGATTTTCTTCATGTTTTTAGAAAAAAAAAATATTAATTGTCTCCAAGCAATTGACATACAAGTGTTTTAAATTGAAAGTAGACAGCTTAACGAAGGATATATTTCATTACGTTACATTTGTGATACGTAGAAATAAGAATTAGAGAGTTTGGAAATTTGATCAACGTAGATTGCATTTAGCTGCATATTTTCAAAACTCTTCCGAAGAGTCGTGAAATTTAAAACCTAACGTATACACGGTCGCTGTGTAAGAATCAAATTGAAAATTATCTTCGATCTGCTTAATAAAAGTTAGAAATCCAAAGGCATCTTCAAACTCAACATCATCTTAATACTCATGTTTTTTTTGTAGCATTACACACATTCCGATCTTTGGACCGAATTTTTATAAAACAAAGATTTTTTTAATAAGAATAAAATGCTCTCGAATTGCAAAAAAAAAAAAAATATATCCATAATAAATGAAAATTTCTTTAAGAATTTAATTTTTTCAAACAGCTTGATCTGATATGAACCCAAATTTCTTGCTAAAGATGAAATTTCCGAAAATTACGATATTAGTAAAATGAGGTGAATTAATTTTCTTGTATATTATTTGCGCAAATTTACCGCATTTATACCCAACGTGTTATATGATATTCGGAATCAAAAATGACTCTCTCTTTTTTTTTTAACTTTATTTGCTTGACATTTGATATAATTCTTGTGTGCTTGCAGTTACCACAGACCGTTATAATGAAATCTAATTAAAAAGAACAATTTTCGATAAAAAAAGAGAAAAACTTGTTAACCAACTCCTCTTCTGTCCTCTTAAGAGAGTTTTCATTGTAATCTAGTTTTGGTTTTTATGAGTGTGTGTGTGTGTGCTTCGATACCTTCATAAATATATTTTCAGTATCTATGAATTGTGGTTAAGAATTCTGTTTTAATATTCTTGCATAAATGTATATAAGTACCACCACAATATGTAGGTATTTGCAAATGTATGTAATAAAAACGTACTCAGTTACTATAAAACATGTGTATAGAATGTTATAATTTTCCATAAAACGTAACTGCTTAGCTAGACCTCAGATAAAAATAATTGGATTTTGTTACTTGTTAGCAAATTTAGGTTGACTTTTTCTTTTTTTTTTGTTAAACATAATCTGTTATCTCTTCGAATTTATCAACTGTCTTATCTGTAGTTAACGGACTGACTTGCTGATTGAATGAAATAATAGACTTCAATGATAAGATCTTTAATAGCAGCGGCAACTAGTACGTGCATTCTTTTTTCGTAATCAACAATCAGGAATGAATGTGTTAATACTCTATTTTGGTAATACTCAGTAATTCGTATTCAAGATCAAATGATGAAGCCCTATATTTTCGATTAGTGTTGGTTTTTGATAGCGAACTACACCCGTTCGTCCGTTTGATCGTCTGACGTCTGTTGCTCATACTTGTAAGACAACAAAAATTGACATAAAGATCTTAGCACAGATATATTCATTCAATTCCGTTCAATTTATTCAATAAAATTTCATTCAATTCAATTCCATCCGATTGAATCAGTTTCATTTCGTTTTAATAAGATGCTTTGATTTAATCCAATGTTATTGAACGGCCAATACTACCAACCACTCTATTCTCATGTTAATTCTAATCTCATTGCACCACTATATCCTCGTCGCAAAAATCAAAATCAAAAGAATTCGCTTCGGACTTACTATCACAACGCACCAATGGATCCTTAATAAATTTATTCCTCCAATTTGCAATTGCGAACAAAAGCTAATGAATGAATTTCGTGAATGCTAAAAACTTTTCACAATTTAAAGATTCATATGCGGAGCATCTAACTCTATGGACATCTTAAAAATACCTGAAGATCTTATGTCAATAAAATATTAATTTTATTAAAACGATTAGACCTATCAGCTCGTCCATCTTTTTAAGAAAATAAAGCCGAACGTCTTAGTTGCTAGTACTCAAACTATTTTTTTGTTTAATCCAAGAATTTGTTTCATATAAAATAAATTTTACTTAAATGAATATGATTCGATCATTTTTGATTCAAAATTTCGTTGGATTCAATTTTATACCAATTCGAAGAAATTCGATTAAGCTCAATTAAATGCTATTCTATTTATTTAAATTTAATTTTATTCACTAATTCAATTCTATTGAAATAAGTTCAGATTGATTGAGTGCTGTTTAATTCGCTTTATTTCAATTCAGTGAAATTCAATTCGCCGCAATTAAATTTAATTCAGTCAGGTTTGATCGAATTTGGTTCAGTTGAATTCGATTCAATTCAGTTCGATTCAATTCAGTTCGATTCAATAAAATTGCGCTCATTTCAATTTGATTCAGATTTTATTACATCCAAAGTCAATTCTTACTTTTTTGCTTTGAGCAGCCTGCGCCAGGATCATACGATGCTCTTGAAGCTTATGTATTTACGGTCACTTTACAGAAGTTTTGATATGTTAGACATGGTGTTTATGGTCAAATTAATTAAGGTTGAGATTTCCGCCTCGGCATTATTAGAATTGTGGTTTCTTTTAATATTTCTTCCGGGTTACTTAGGCATTACGTGCCCCCGAGACTCTCACACTGTTATACAAACTATTCTCTGTACAGCCCATTTTGGATACTATGCTTAATGATAAATGAAAATTTCAGCATTCTAAACCTGACCTGAGGAAAATTATATTGAGTCGCGATAGTTCTATCTTGTGAAAAAATTTAAGAAATTTTGTCTTCTTTTTTTAAGACGATGCATTAATTCTCAGATTTGCTGAATTAACTAATATTAGTTTAAAATTAAGTAATTCTGTTTCCAAATTTTTTTTTTTGTAATTCTAATTATAACGTTAGCCGTTAAGAATATTTTGCTTTTAAAAAATATTTTAGCAATGTCTGAGTTAATAATAACTATAAATCTAAGCGAACCTCTGTTCTACTCTGGTCTATTCTATTTTTTCTCTGTTCATTTCATACATTAAATTCGAAAATTTGCGGGTCTTTGCTAAATCGCACTCTTACAAAATCAAACAAATCTCTAGTAAAGAAAAGCAAAAATTTCCTAATACTCACTGATTATTTCCCAGATACATGAACAAATTTTCAAATATATTTACAAGAATCATATAAAATTTCTATGCAGAAATGATCCCGATCAATCTCGTGAAAAGTTGAAAATTAAAGCAGGAATAGAGCGCTTTATATAGATATTTCTCATCTATAGTTAAGACGGTGGTTATCCAAGATTCGAATAAAGGCAACTACAACTTTCTTGATGATTTCTATTCAGTTTATTTTTTTATTGATTATTATTTCATTTTATGACGATTCTAATCTTGAAACAAAAAATTGCAAACTTTATAGCAATTTTATAAAATTAAAAATTATAATATTTACTTGCAAATATAATTTTATTTTGAGTAAACTAATAACGTTATTCTGCTTTTAACACATAGACTAATTAATCAGATTTTTATATGTACATTATAGGCACATTGCTATATTATTGTGTATATATGTATTCTATATGTACACACAGTTGGGAAATTTAGCCTAATGTGTTCCTCCGTCCCTCGTTTGATTGTTATATCCATCACAAATTTTAAATCAGTGGCTTGTGATACACATATTTAATATAATATGATCTGACCAGAAAGAAATAAATTAACAATGACTACACCTATCCATTCTTCGCTTGGTAGCATCCTAAGGGCCAAAAAACTTTTCGCTGTAAAAACAATCATCGGGAATTTATGTATTCACATACGCGCATTTAGTAAAAAATGTATATAAAATTTTTGATCTCCATAGAGATTTATGGATGGGATCTACGATTTACGATATTATGATACAACAAATACATATGTAAATTTCAAGGAACATACCAGCCAAAAAATGTGAACATTCATCATTGATTGACGAGAAAATTATCCACTATTATCTTAACACTAGATTTACCAGACCAGTCAAAATGACTGATCGTGCAATTTCAATTACATTTACGAAATGATGTTATGACTTTTGTAGGTATAAGTAGAGAATACATTTTATGAATTTAATGTTACTTTATATGTATAAGTAACAAATATATTTTTTGTTTTTACCATTTATACCTGCACCAGTCAAAATGACTGAAATAGCTGGTAAATCTAGTGTTAAAGCAGAAAAGAAAAAAAATTAGATTTTGGCGGTCTAGCCGTAACTGATTTTTCCTATTTTCGTAGACCCGACATGGAAATTTTCGTTTCATTTATCTATTGCAGTTACCAACTAACAAGCAAAAAAACAGGAAAGCGGAGGTTTTTTCAGTTTGTGCTTCAAGCTGTAAGCGTGGCCCCTGATCGATTAAGTGTACATTTTTAATACTAACCTGCATGTAAGAAATTTCAATACCTTTGCAAAATCTGAACCCGATATCATAATTTTTGCGCCTCCGAATATGTTTACCAGAGAGTTTAAATAGACGGACAGATGATTTGCTGAAATCATTTCAAATTTGATGCTAATACGTTATAGCATCTCTCAAGCTTTCTTCTGGGTTTTAATTATAAACGAGCGAAAAAACTCAGAAAACAGAAGTTTCCTCTGCTTACGCTTGGACTCATTTTCTAATCAATCGTCGTGCAAGAATTTCTCAAATTTTTGCTAAACTTGAGCGCGAAACGTTCATTTTTGCCATCCGTGCAATGTTTTCCACAAGTCCTGTACAGTTAGGCATATTGCTAAACGGACACGCTTAAGTGAATTTCGA
Organism: Glossina brevipalpis; assembly: GCA_000671755.1. NCBI lineage: Eukaryota > Metazoa > Arthropoda > Insecta > Diptera > Glossinidae > Glossina > Glossina brevipalpis. The sequence goes on from KK351145.1 coordinate 273,458, forward strand.
ATTTCATACTGATTAAGTATAGATGTACTTCATAACAAAATGAGAAAAATGATGAAATGAATGCATTTTCATCCTTCGCTGATAAATATAGTGATTGCTATCATCGGCTTATTGTGGATATGTGTCTAGTTGGCTTAACCTCACGGTGCACTTATGCACGAGACTATTTTCAGGAAATGATAGTGTGCATCTTTCGTTCTTTGGAGTAATCCCAATGAGTTTTCGCAAATTCCAAGGTACCAAAACAAACAATCACTGGATACAGTCCAGAGTTTCGTTCTGATCAGAGGATTACAAATCTAGATCGTTTACCATGATACTTCCCAAGGATCAGGCAACAAGACATTATCTAAGTTTGTTGATGCCGTCAAAATAGTACGAAGAGCTTCCTCATTTGGGCACCTGATCTCCGTGGAATTGATTATTCGCTTTAGATTTTCTAGACATCACGCAAGAGAACATCCGACAAGCTTTGTTTGGAACGAATCTTTTAAATTTTGCTCAAAGCCGAAGACGGTTTAATTTATTAAATCCATAGCTAAGTTTGTAAGGGATTTTAATAGAAGTCGTAAAAAGAACAACATCGTTTCAAATGTAAACGTGGCAACTCTGTGTTAAAGTATCATTATTAACTTAATACGTATATGTTATCTCGAGGAAGTGAAGAGCAAAAAAAGCGCCATTCGTTTGAACCAAATTTCCTAATATAATTTCTTCTAAAATTCAAAGACATGTACGAATAAAATATTTGAATACGAATATCGATTATGGAAAATAGAAGAATAAACCCAAACTGTAAAAAATGCCAACTTAGGCAACCCTATTTATTCACTATAAAATCGAACACCTATAGTTTTTCGAGTCTATGGTCGATACTTGAAGCAACCACAAGAACGTAATACATTAGGACGTCTTTTAAATCCAGGAATGAATATTATCCATAACAACTTCTGCAATAGAGAGGCAAAAACCGTTAAGATTACTGTTCCGCTCATATTACAAAAGTAGCCGTAAGCATTATAGCTTCATTGATTAGACATTTCTCCTTCTAATTTTACTTATGTTACAAAAGCAGACACACACAAGCATTATTACTTCATTGATCACACACATTTCTTCTTCTAATTCTATTTATTTCGGCCGCCGTCTTGTAGTGCTTTTCTTCTTACGACAATAGCAAAAAATTGGACAATCCTTGGAAAGTCTTAAAAACAGACTATGTCTTCGCCACGTAATTTAGATTGTATTAGAAATATAGAAATAAAAATAGTGGGTAGTTGTTGTTGTTTTCTTGGAAATTTACGTAATAACTTTAGAAAAAAAAGAATTTAAAATTTAAACGTTGCCAAACAATTTTATATTTATGATCTTAAAATAAAATATTTTTAAAATCATTTCAAACAAAAAAAATCATTTGCTTATATACAGCTGAATACCATGGATAAATATGTATATATATGCAAGTCTGAACATCTTTAAAGCAAATGTCTACAAAATTTTTTATCTTTAAAGACATTTAAATTTTGTACTAAGCATTTTGTGCCGAATGATATTGTCTCTCTGTTGTCCGTTGATGTTTACTTTCCTTTCGTATATGATATCATACTTTTGCTTATTTCTTCTTTGTTTGCTTTCTTTATTTATTATGAGGTTAATGCTGATGCGGTAGCACCCAATACGTTGACGCCTGACCTTCACTATGCTCAAAGGCAGGTTCTAAATTAACTATTTTAGGTTTATATCTAATGACACAGGAATGACACTAATGGTTACATTTTCGTACAATTAGAGAGTTGTTGTGTTTGTTATTTGTTTTTTTTTTTTTTTTTTTTTTTTATTAGAAGGTTAACAATCGACGAACCCAGTTTTCTATGCTCTAGACAATCTATTAACTATTGGTGTCATATTGCTATTAAGCCATACCTAAACTTATTGTAAAGAGAAAAGCATACGCGTAAAAGAAGATATGACACACATATTTGACGAATTTCATTAAGAAGTATTTTCTTTTTAATTTCTACATATTTTTTCTAAAAATTCTCGAGTCAACCATTCAGTGTATATATATGTAATTAATTATTGAAAATGTAAATAAAAGAACACCTAACGGATATGTATTTTTTTATATTCATGTTTGTATGTTTGTTTAGAAGTTGACCCCCAATATTACAGTAAGCTCATCGATGTTAATTGTAACACGTAAATTACTATTCAATATATTTAGAATGTCAGCTATTTAATGAATTCATATTTAAAATTCATGGCAAAATAATGAAAACAAAAAAAAAAAAAATAAAAAAAAAAATAAAAAACAGGGACAATTCTATTAACAAATCCAAACAAACTAAACAAAAACCTAATCTTCTATCGATATTCTAAACGGTTGATTGAATTTAAAGAATTGCTCTTAATGAAATAATGAAAATTTTCGCATGCACCTAATAATGACTTTTAATTGATTAAAACTACATTAATACGTTATTTCCTATTTAAAAAGTTCGTTGAACATCCACCTGAGATGAATGCCGAAAGTTGCGATTAAAAAAAAAATCGAGACTTAATTCTTACAATTTCTATGGGAATTCATATCATAAACGTGTCTTATCTAGGAAATAATGGTAAAGCCTTAATTTCTCTAAGTTATTAATTTTCTTAGCTTGAAAACTTGTGTATAATTGACCAAAAGAAAACTTTCATCATGAAAATGGTCTCATTTTTATTATATTGTCATATGAGTGTCAATGAGTGTCATTTCCTTTCCTATTACTTTTATTTGTTCCTTCTTAAAAAATAATGTCTGATCTCGTTATATTTCTCAGACTACCTATCGTACAGTGCATGAATAAATAGAAGATAACTTCAAGAAGAGAAGAGAAGTAAAAAAAAAAACAATTTATGTTCTTTTGTCTGCTTGTATATTAGAAATTTCAAAGCTCTTCTATGGTCCTCCTATAGATCTTAGTAAAACAAAAATAGTTCGAGATGTTCGCGGTAGCCGTACCCAGGTTTAAATAAGATAATCGTTTGCGATTGATCATAAAATCAATTATTCATGATCGATGATCGGCACATAAAGCCTCATATAGTAGTAATTTCGTTATAACAAATGAACAAAATATTTGTTACGATAATCTATAAACAAGACCTTAAGGACAAATAAATTTCTCGACGTTTTAACTCTTTCGGTTGTGACCGGTGTCTTATATATGGTAGACCACAATGGCTGATACTTTATGTATACGGCAGTTACATGGGGCATTAGAGCGGCTGGTACAGTTTATATACGATAGTTATCTATTAGCTATTGCATGCAATGGCATAGACATTAACGAAAGAATAAAGCGCATATGAATGTATTGGGTTGTCAACTAAATAAGTGTCGATTTCTTCAATAAAATAAAAGATTTTTTTTTTTTACTTGGAATGCGCTCTCGTAAGGTCATTGTGATTATTGGCGATGCCAAATATCTTTTCATATATATTGGGTTGGCAACTAAGTAATTGCCGACTTCCTCAATAAAATAAGGGATCTTTTTTTCTACCAAGAATGAAGTTTAATCTATAATGTATTTTCTATTTTGTTCGATGACGTTTTGTCATCTTTCTGACAACTTGACAATTCCATGCTCGTAGAAAGTCTGATCCTTTTAGGCCAAAAATTGATTTAAGTAAGATTTTACAGCGTCCTCATTGTGGAAAGTTTTACCACAAAGGGAGTTGGCCGAGGATCGAAATAAGTGGTAATCCGATGGCGCAAGATCAGGACTATGTGGTAAGTGTACCATCAATTCTTAACCAAGATCCATCAATTTTTGCCGAGTGCCCAAAGAAATGCGTGTCCTAGCAGCATCGTCCTGGTGGAAAATGACAACTTTTGCGACTGACCAATTCTGGTCGCTTTTCCTTGACCGCTGCATTCAATTTGTTTAATTGCCGACAGTAGACCTCCGAATTAACGCTTTGGTTCCTTGGAAGCAACTCAAAATACACCGGACCTTTTCAATCCTACCAAATTGACAATAAAATCTTCTTTTGTTGGATGTGAGCCTTTGAAGTAGTTTGCGATGACTTATTGGGCATGCACCACGATTGCTTTCGATTGACATTGTTGTACACAATTTACTTTTCGTCTCCAGTGATGATTCGTTTTAAAAATGGATCGAATTCATAGCGTTTAAGCAATAATTCACAAGCGCTAATGCGTTTTGTCAGATAAATTTCTTTCAAATCGTGCGGAACCTAAATATCCAGTTTCTTAACATGACTGACACGTTTTAAATGCTTCTCAATGGCTGTATGTGAAACATTTAACTTCTCTGCAATCTCCCGTTTAGTTACATGCCCATCCGCTTCGTTGATGGTTTTGATTTCTTCCTCTTTAAGCTGAACTGATCGACCTGAAAATTGGTCATCTTTAAGAGAAAAACCTACAGAACAGAATTTTCCAAAGCAATTTCGGAATTGCCTTACTTTAAAGGCTTCATCACCATACACATCACGTAACTTTTTGGCGGCTTGCACTGCTTTCTTTCCTTAAAAAAATAAAAAAGCAAAATATGGCGGAAATGTTTGGCGCTTGGAATCCATATTAATGTGGAGGTAAAATAAAAAAACTTTAAGAAAATATCTACGTAATGAACTTGTAAAGCCAGAGAAGGATGACAGCTGACATATATAAGAAGAAGATCGTAACATTTACGGATATCATAAAAATGGGAGTGAGAAACATCTATATGCGAAATTGGCACTTATTTAGTTGCCAACCTATTAGTTTGGTTCCTTTTTCAAACTACATGCATTGAAATGAAAGGTTCATGATTTAGGGAAGTTTGTTAAGAAATAGACTGTAGTGAATAAGTCAACTATAGGTTATGGATAACGTATATTGAAGGGTAACCCGCTACCATCGCTGAGTTACTAAGAAGTTCGACTAGCAGGCCAGCATATGTAGGTTCAAATCTCCTTATGGTCGCGTTGATAAAAATACCTATAGTGGCATATGTGGTTTAAGTTACTCCATGCCTTCAATCATATGCTTCAATCTTATTTCCATAGATATGATATAAATAAATAATTTGATTATAGTTATGTGTACTCTTGTAACGCTTGCACACTAAATAGTCGTTTTTTCCTGTTGATTATAAGAAACAAAGTCGATAAAGTTTAATTACAATTGAATGAGAGAAAAGCTTCGTTTCATTTTTTCTCACATTTCAAATGAACTCTCTCTGAAAACAAATATTTGATCAATAACAAATTAAATAATTTTCACAGGATCCTTTGAAATTAGTTTTACAACACTAAGAGAGAGATCAGAAGAGACTTATACGGTGGATGCATCAAAGTCACCCCAGCCAAACTCTCTCAATTCTATTGAAGGCATAAAGACATTTATAGTTCGGTATTGTTATGGTGGACGACTAAGCTAATCCAACTGATCAATTATGAATGCTTTATCTCGACTATGGACTTTGATTGCACTAGTTGTTGATGGTAGAGAATAAAACCAATCACTGAGACTTTCATACATTATTTTAATATATGGGAACTTTCGCCGTCCCTTATTAACCGTTTCAGAACTGTCTCTTTTCGATTCGATATCGATTCTGTGGCAACTAGAAATTTGATCCATGAAAGTCTCCACTCTTAGTTAAAATGATACTCAAACAACGAAATCTTTTTGTATTCAAACACAAACGAATCATGCATATGTGCTGGTATTCTCAAGGGCTTTGAATGTCTTCATCGCTTACAAACGATGGATCGATGAGAGTTCGCCGCGTTTTTAACATAAAAATATTCAGAACCATTTGCGCGTTGCTTACTATGGTAAAGCATTCTCTCCATTGAAACCAAAAATTTTTTCATAAGCCCGTGAGGCATTACTGTATTGTTCAAAATGATTTTTTCAGACATGACATATTGACATACTTGGAACAATTTTTGAGTAAATCAAAAAAATGTCGCAAACCTTCCTATTTTAGGACGGTCATCTTTCATACTCGCCATAGTACCTATATGGTCAAAGTCATTTGATGCTAAAGTTATCTATTGATAAAAACACCACAACATTTTTCTCTTATCTCTTGTTTCATATATCTTGTTTTCTTCTATATTAATCGCCTACGCTTATGCAAGCGACTATCACTCATTCTTGGGCTGACAGCAGCCTCACTGATATCTATGCCATATTTCGTGCCAATATTTTCGGACCTAAATAAGATGAATATAGTATAGCGTATATAATATAGCGAGTATGATACTGGAACGATATGAGCCGGCTGTTGAATGAAAAACTCTTGCGCAACCAAAACTCTGGGAAACGCGTTTGGAATCCAAATGATCTTTAGCAACTCACTCAAACGATATTTGCTTAGTGTCAACAAGATTTCTAACTGTCGATTGGCAATTGTTTAGCAACAAATTTTCGCATTTATATAAAAATTCTATATAAAATTTAACAATTTTAGTTACAAAAGTGTATTAAAAGTTTTGTATTTTTTCAAAAGTATTATTATTTCTTAGCATCTTTGAAACTGCTTGGTTTAATCATAGCTATAGTACACCGCATAGAAGAACAGACAAAAAGAAAGAAAAAAAATTGTATTTTGTTTGCCTTGAACTTTTATTTATTAAGTTGATTATTTTAAGCGGTCTTTTTATTTATTTATTTTTTTTTTTTTGACGAATCTACAATCATTCTTGAAAGTCTACTAATACCTACTGATAATAATTAATTTTTTAGTTCAATTTCTGTAAATTGCATTTTAATTAGGATTTTTACCCTAATAAAGTTAACTTGTTTTTTAAATTCATTAACATTTCATTGTGAATTGAAAAACATTAACATAGATAAACTCTTTTCTCAAAGCGCCTTTTTTTTTTAGTAATACTATCAGAGAACAATGTATCTGATATACAATACATATGTTTATATACAGCAAATTATAGAAATATTTACGATGAATTTTGTTGTTTTTAAACTGCTTGGCGGTCAAAAAAAAAAAATCCAAAGGAGTGCAATGTTCAACCATTTCCATCTGTCTGGTTATTAACTCTTACGAAGATAAAAATAAACTTAAATTCAAGTTTTAAAGCAGATCCTCATTAAATACCATTTCAAACTTTTTATAAAACGGCAGTTCCGTCTTTAGACTGGTATCTCGTAACAACAGCGGATTATTGATAAAAATGCCAAAAAATTGCGTTCGATTTTTTTTTTATTTATTTAATATTTTTTTTTTTCGAAAATGCTTTATGTTTTTGATGCATCCGCGTTTGCGCACGCTATCTTCTAAACGTTTCACTGATTTGAGTTAAGAACATAGCAACATTAAGTTTTAGCTGTCTTGCAAACTTTTCGTTTTTCTTGTCTTTAAGAGTTTCGTAAACAAATAAAGGAATTATCACACATGGGCAAGATAAATTCGACTTAAAAGCTTTCTTTAAGGATATACTTCACGATATCTCTAAGTGCTAGAGGCGGAATGCTGAGCACCCAGAGTGAATGTAGAAATGCGAATAAAATCCTTGATAAAATTTATTTACTACTGCCACTACAGTGATTATTAATATCCTTGTGTCTTGCGTAAAGCTGGATTCTAAACTTCACGCTTTTCCTGATTTACATATCGCAATCTTAAGCAGCAAATAAAAAGTGTCCTAGAAATAAATCGCTAAATCGACGCAAACTTAAAAAGTTTGGTAGTGCTACGCATACTAATCAACAAATTATAAGAAGTTTTAAAAATTAAATTCAGATACGACATGGTAAAGATGCACGTATTATAAAGAACTGATTTGTTAGTATTTAAAGAGTCGGATATTGAGATTACATCATTTAGCCTTTTGCAAGCCATCCTGAAAGAAGTTTATGAAAATAAAATCTCTGGAAAAACACTTTCGAATCTTAAAGTTTTATCTCATGGCGAACCAATTATACCACCCATAACCTTAGCTAAGAAGAAAACACTTAAACTGACGTTCCTTCAGTCAAGGTAGGGCTAAAAATAGTCATTTTAGTCGGGATCTATCAACCATCCTTTTTGTAAAGCCTATTACTAATCCAGCATTATCCATAGAGACCTTCATATGTAGATTAAAACGTACGTCTGTTATTGCGTAACACCGCCAACTCGATCAAGGATACAGTTTCTAATCCATGTGCAGCAAATGTGACAGTTTTTTTTGAGTATGAAGGACTCTTGTACTTTTTTTAGGTTCAATATCATAAATTATTATTTATTATTATTATTATTATTATAATTCCTAGACTAATGGTATGAATTGTTAGACTAGAGAAATGAATTGAGCACTAGCAACATAGGCTATCGGCATGTCACCTAATTCTAAAGCAGAGAGTATGATTCCAAATATAAAAAAAACATCATAACCGTATATTAAAATACAATTTAATTTGATCACCAAAAAAAGATTATTGATGTAGAGAACAAGTCGAGCAAGGCGTACCTTTAAATATTTCCAACTACTGATATAATTCATAAAATACCAAGAGTTAAACCTTGTTGCTATATATATAAGAGCTTAATTTGTGATGAGAATCCTTACATGAGAAAGAGAACATAAAATAGACCGACTGGTTCAAACTTAGGTTATCAAATTTATATATAACTGCTTTAGTCTACTTTTTTATCGTAAAATACTAAAAATTACATCTTGCTTATATATATATTAGATTGGTTTTTGTAAGGACTTTCAAATTGAGAGCACTTGAGAGTATGGTCCCTTTGCCTTAAATTTTCATATCCACCAGCGAAGGATGGAAGATGTGGATATTCAGATTGTCATTTTGTTTGCAATCCACAGATGGAAGCTTCAGGAAACTCAAATCACAAGGTATATATATTTTTGATCGGAATCAAATTTGAAATTGATTTAAGCTTATCCGTCTCTTCGTATATCCGTCTGTGTAATAACCGCAGGAAACGTACAGGCTTTTTTAATGTCCACAGTATTTGATGAGAATGATTTAAACGGATTTAAAAGATGTGTTCACAACTTGATCCAACTTTCAAATATCTCCTATAGCAACAAGATTTCTTTTACATGATTTTACACGATTCATCACACATCACCTGTAATATTTTCAACTTTAATTCCGAATGCTATTTACAATGAATTTCTTTTAAGTTAATACAACTTTCAATCTAATATTTCATACTCTATCAAAAAGACTAGCCGCTCTGTGAGTTTCACTTATTTTTTATGAATGACTTTCGTATTTTGATCATCATTGATCTGAAAACATTTACTCTGGATACATTAGTCCTTAGTTTTCCAATTCATTTTATTTTCAATTATCATATTTTCAATTTGAATTTCATTAAATTTCCGTATGACGTCACATTTATAGTTTCCTATGTGAATGTTTACTCTTTAATGCAATTAATTTATATATATTTTTCTTTCTTTTTTTTTTTAAATAAATAAAATCTTCCTTTAAAATCTCAAAAAGTCTTATCTAATGAAATAAAAAAAAAAAAAAAATTAACAAATGCGTCATTATATCTAACATCAACAGCTAGTCAGCATATTGATGCCAAGTTTATTTTCGTAACCGCAATCGTTATGAATTTTTATCTAATGAAAAAAAAAAAGAAAAAAAAAACATTAAAGGAAGCTTTTCCTATATAGTGTGTGAAAAAATTCTTGTCTTTTTATCTAAGAAAGGTTTTCGTTTCGGAATAACACAAACAAAATCTTAATAACAACCCTTATATCTTCAAAATTAATGATAACATCAAGTAAAGTAGTTTCAAGATCAAGTTTTCTAACACCAGTTTTTTTCTCTGTTGCATTTGCATATTTTCGGTGCCTTCATCTTAGGGTGGTGAGAAAGCTGAGAATTTATTATTATAAAAACAAACTGGTTTGAATATTAAGGAATATTTTATAGTATAAAACTAAAAATTTGAAACTAAAATTAAAAAAACTATTGAAGCGTAAATATTGGAATTAACCTTAGCATTGACGGGTTCTTACGTATGCATACCCATATGCATTCATGACTAAACAATTAACCGCAAATATTTATGCGTAAATAGTTGTTTATAGAAATAATATATGAAATCTTTTTTTTATTTATTTATTTTTTTTTTTTTTTTTTTCGTTCTATATATAAAACAAATTAGCCCACTCTCTGATAAAAGAGAATTAGTACACAATTACAATAATTTTGAGATGACCACTCTATTAGAAGCACAACAAATTCATCATCAAATTTGTCATTTACAAAAATACAGATCAAAGATTTTATATATATATATATTTTTTTTAGAAGCTTGTCAATCTATACCATGTAATAGGCTTGACAGTATCTTAAGAGGCTTGGAAACTGTGCTCCCGTGTTTAGCATGCTTTGTTATCGAACCTTTCGAACAAATAAAGTTAAAAACCTAAACAAATTTATTTGTAAATAGAATACAAGATTAAGGAATACTGCAAATCATAAGTTTTTTGCCCTCTTTTTGTGATGTTTAGAAACGTCTCCACAATGTGAACTGAGATTAGATTCAAATGCAGTCTAATGTTTTCTTCTCTCACTTTATTTTCAAAATACCAAAACTATCGGCTATGGTCCTTTCACATCATAATGACCAAGTTGAATCGAATAAGTTTAAAAAAAAAAAATTTTTATATAAATAATATAACTTAACTGAGGGGTATCACAGAGTTCGTTTTAAACTAAAAACCAATTTTGTAATGATTTTTCATTATATATTCTTTATTAATATATTCATTGCTCTCATTTTAGCCGATTTTCTATCACTTCAAACTACGAGCAGATGTTAATACGTGTGTGTTTTCGTTAAATATATTTGTAAAAAAATATTAATTTTAATTTGGTAGAAAATTTAATTTCAATAAAATGTAATACGTTGTCACGTTCAGGAAATATTTAAGAGATGAAGTGAAATATATGAATATTGTATAAACATATTTTTTTTTTTTTTTTTTTTTTTTTCATAAGCATTTCATAATAGTTGCGAAAGTAGTTTTCCCCATCAGACTAATAATACTGTAAATGTTAACAAGATTACCCTGAGGGAAAACGGAAGTATTCATGTTAGTGTCATATCATGCTAGCATGAAGTTAGAAGCAAATTTTTCTTCGTTTTCAATATTTAAATATATAGTTTCTAGGCTATAGTTGATTATGCTATTCGTGATTTCAGACGATAACAAATCAAAAATCAGTAGCAGCTAATTTCTCGGTTCCCGGTTTACTTACCTATATTTGGTTCTTTCTAGTTGCGATTGACCATAAACCGTTCAAGAGTTGATTACCAACCATATTGTAAGCGATTTAATGGTCATCTTTGATAAATTTAATTAAACGAAATTATAAGTTACTTTGATGGTAGTGTTTTTATATATTTTTACTACTTATATATTTATTTATATTTATGAAATATTTTGAATTATGTATAAAAAAAAAAATAAAAGTTTTGACTTATCCCCAAATCTTGTGAATATTAGATTCTTCTTCTTCTGTTTGAAATGTTATGATAGACGGACGTATTAACGACAAATATAAGCAATCATTGTCAAAGTAAAATTCGGAATCAATATGACCCCGTCCGTCCATGCGTATGTCTTTTGTCGATTGTATTAATTACAAAAATTATAAAAATCATAATAAAAAATTAAACGAAGAACTAGAGCTCTGCTTGATATGTACACCTTAAAATCATATCAATTCGCGTGGACATGATTTGACAACAGTAACGCCCATATTAAACAAACAATTGTAATTTACAATCTGCTTGATACAAATATTTCCTAAAGTCATCTAAAAAATGAATCTAAAACTAATGGACTTGGCCAGTCTTCTACCAGTAGACTTTAAAATTTACAAAATTTATTTGCCTGTTTTCTTTTTTTCTATTATTATTTTAAATTATTTCTTAAATATTGAAAATTAATACACAAGTAAAAAAAAGGAATTCTTTAAATAGTTTAAAAGAAAGATTTTTTTGATTGAAGCCATCGTTTTGTTTTGTAGATAAAATTTAATGCTCTCGAGATCGGTTAATAGAACTAATCAAGTTGTTGACTTAAGATTAAGAAATAATACAGATTAAGAAATAATAAACATTAGGAAATAATAAAGATTAAAAAATGTTGCTATAATAGATGCCTTTAAGCACAAGAAATTGTTCCATTAGAAGATTTCTTGTAAGCTGCAAAGGATTTATTCAAAAAACTTTGTTATTTAAAACTTGAAAACATGTTTTCTTGAAACTATGTTTTTCAAAAACTGAACGCATTTGCAACGTTTCTCATTATCAAGTAATGAATTTACAATTTCAACGTTATGTATATAACATGTTATAGTTTCATTTCTCATTTTCTCTTTTATGAAGGACATAAGATTTTTTTAATTAGTTAATTTTATCGGATATACAAGTATGAAATGTGGATTTGAGAAGCAGATGTCGCGCTAATGCTGCAGTGTATGGTATAAAAATTTGATATATTTATGGCATTTTATTATGCCATTAATAAGGGTGAAACATGCTGGTGGTGAGTAATTAAAAAGTATTTGCATAATAAAGTATTCATGGATAGCGTTAACTTTTTGTTTTCGTTCGAAGAAAACCAAAGCTGAGTCATGACCGATCGTTTTAAGAAGAAGTTTACGTTCAACAAAGATACTCGTAAATGATGGTTTCGACCTTTCAGATGAGATGTGATTTTAATGTTGCAATCAAGAAATGTGAAAAACTTTCGAATGAGAATTACAAGTATTGTTGGATGAAGACGATAGACAAGCAAAAAAATGATCAGCAAAGCAATATGGAATATATTTAAGTAGCGGCGGGAGGGCGGAAGGGGGGGGGGTATACTTTGAATAAACCACTTTTTGTCATTCTTCTGAACTTATCGTCTTGATTTTTTCCCAAGACGAATTCATAGTTTATACTTGTTAAATGATTTTATAATCGCTTTATCTTAAGAAAAACGCGAAGAGAATCAAAATTTCGCTGCTCCATAATAATGAAAAGCCGAAGAGGATTCTTTTCATTTTTGTCCTACACGCGATGGCAACTCATAGAATATACAAAGTTTTATAATTGTGTCTATTATAATTTATAAGTAATGAAATCTGTTCTTCTGTACATTCGGTTGCTTTAGTTTAGTATGTAGTAGTGTGGGAACATCCTTTAATCGATTTAGTCCAATTGCAATATCAACCTACTTACAAAAAGTTTTAATATATCGATTTCTTCACTGCAGCGATCGGGAAAATTGTTGACGTATACATCCAAGTAAACTGGACTGAGGGACAGACATCCGTAAATCGATTAAAAATTTGATACTGATTAAAAGTAAACATACTTTAAAGGGTCTTCACAAAGCTTCCTTGTTGCAAAACTTTTCAAAAACGTTTGACAAAAGGAATACGTAGTAGCTAATCTTCAGCGATGATATAAAAATTTTTTTCTCCAAAATTGTAATAATATTATTTACATTTTTTATAAAAAACACTTAAAAAAAAAGTTATTATTTCTTCATTAGATAGTGAACAATATTTTTTTTTATTTTATTTTTTAATTATTATTAAGTAATTATAAACCATAATTCCTATGAAACCAGCTTTAGGTATAAATAATTAAAAGTATATCTAACATATTGTTACAAAACTGCTTTTTGTATGTTCTCTGCAGACAAAGTCCGTATCGCTAAAACGTTAAAAGCGTAGATTTTATTTATAATCTCAATGGTTTTTACAATTAATTCAAGGGACTTATTTCTCTAATGCTTTGTTCGGCTCGAATAGCATTATTCTACTCTCAACGCACAACTATTAGTATACAAGTGTCAGTATAGAACTCATATTTACAAATGACTATTACGACTATATATCACAAGTGACTTCTTATGACTAACTATTTTTAAGCGAAATATTTCGCTTATAACCCTTACATCATATCGTCGTATCCTACGCTGCCTGATAATCTCCTTTGCTGCTGGCGTAGTTTCATTAAACCTTATCCAACATCACAACCACTGCATCTTCTATTCTGCTATAGCCCGCTACTGGGCTTTCAGACATAGTGTTTCATTAATAAAATTCGCGGGAATTGTTGTCAATGTTTACTTTCATCAACAGTTGCAGCAAAAGCGACTTTTTATGACCACGGCAGCTATCACACATAAGAAGGAAGTTTCCCTGTTGTACATTTTGTCGAGTTTACTGCAAGCGTACTTTACCAGTTTGTGATTTTCGTCACAATATAATAAAGTCGTTCTAATGTGCTAGTGTGATAGGAGGAAAATCAACAAGAGATTTTTTTCAGACAGATCCAAGCTATTGACTACATCTTCTACGATTTATAATATAATCGAAGCCTTTTTTTTTTCTTTTTTTTTGTTTAGTTTAAGAAAATCATATCAGGGAACCATGTATAACATTTCAACAACTTGACGAAAGCGCCCTAAAAGATCTCTCATAAATTGAAAGCAAATTCGAGTCCAAATAAAATACGAAATTTAAAATTTGATTACATTATAGGAGACAGGTAGACAATCAATGTACGAAAGTGTTAGGTGCTGATGGACAAGTTAACTTTTAGATTTGTAATCAATTAATGTACATATTAAATTAAATTATTAATAAAAATTTATATTAAAATATATTTTTATTTTGTTTAATAGATTTTTCATAAATTAATTAGTGAAAATTATTAATATAATTTTGTGCTTAATACACTACACTGGTAAATATGAGAAATTTGCCTTCGTCTTTTTTGTAAAAACCATTCAATATCTCA
>KK351145.1:293255-362564 GCA_000671755.1 Glossina brevipalpis
ACATAATTTATTTAATTAATCAAAACTTGAACGTTTTTCTCCCTCTTTTTTTTTTGTTTTTTTTTTTTTTTTACTATTCTTACGTAACAAAAAGTCAATATGGGCCCCACCAAATCCAATCAGTAAACAAAAATATATATATACGTGTAAAAATAGTTCTCTGTTTAAAAATCTCGTAATTAATTTTGATTTTGTTTAGCTTTACGTTTGTGTGTGTGCTGTACATTATAAAAGTTTGAATATATTACGTGTATATATTATATGAAAAAAGAAAATTATTTCAAAGTATAGTCAAGATGATAATACATATTTTTCATTATTCTTTATGAACACTATATGAATAATTTGCAAAACTTTCCTCGTTTCTTCGTCCTATTCCTAATTTACATAATACTGGCATTACTGTTACACATTTTGTTTAAATAATTTTATTATAATAAAGTTTCTAATTTTAATTGAATGTAATTTTCAACTCTACCACACAACAACCTTGAAACTCTCAAAAAAAAAAAAAAAAAAAAAAAAATTCTTATAAAAAAAGAACACATTAATTTATGTTTATTTCGTTTTTTTTACACAGTATTGTTAACAACGTTTTCGTTTCTTCATAAATACGCTCTTATGCATTAGCATTAAAGTAAAATACTTAGTTTCGCTTTCAGAATTTGATTAGTTTTTATTTTATAGATTTATGTGAAATAAAACATGAATCAAATTGTAGTTAAAAATGTGCTATTTCGTAGAGAATACATACGTACATGAATACATATATATATAGAAAATGTTAAATTTTTTAGATTTTAATAAAAATTTTTAAAAATAATTTAAAAAAAGAAAAAATAACTGAAAATTTAAAATATTAAATAAAAATACCATGTTTTTTTTTTAGTCTTTTATTGATTTAATAAAATTCATTTATTTGTCTTATTATTTAAAATACATTTATCTCTTTTAAAATTTTTAGTAAAATATTTTTAATCTGTTGTTGTTGTTAATTTTTTTTTTTTTTTTTTTTTTTTTTTTTTTTTTTTACTACAACTATATTAGATTTACCGTGCAGTCAGAGAGAGAATAAAGGATACTTGAAACAACGATTAAACGCTAGATTCATAAAAATTCCTGATCGCTTTCGAGAGCTACTAATATTTCTTAAACAATAGTTACAATATTATTAATTAAAGACATTCGTTCAAATGAGATAAGAAAAAAAAAATTATTATAAAAAAAAAATTTTTTAAAAAAAACTATATAGTCAGTGCATAATATTACTATTTTATTTACGTTTTACGTATTCCGGAATTTATTTCAAATTGCAATTCGACAATTATCTTCAGAAAACTAAATATTGATAAACATTTAATAAAATAAAGTCTTTGAAAATATTTTCATTTTTCACACTCAGTGTAACATATCAGAGAACTCAAAACGTATCTATATACTTCTTATTCATAAACAATTTGGAGAAGACTTAATTATGCCCTCTCATATTTGGTCTACAAACTCAAGTACGTGTCTAGATAGGTATAACATAAATCAAGTTTGAAAATAGATCCGACTTATCCGAACTATATCCGACTCTGAAATCATTGTATCAGATATCAATTCTAAGTGCGTTAGGTTCGCATTTTTAGTTAGGATTGAATGTGTAATGAATTCACAACTACTAAGCTACGGCCATATTCTATAGTTCTCTATATATTTCTTTCTCCATTACCATCATCCCGCGTTGATGGACATTTCTATAGAGACAAATCGTAATTAAAAAAAAAAAAAAAACTGAAAGTATTTTGCAAAATCTATTGGGTTGGTTTTTGGTTGTTTCAGTATTAAAGTCACAAAAATAGTTTAGATAAAATACTATCATCTCAGAAGCTTTCTGACTCGGTTAATTCGAATTTCGAAAGATACCATGAAGATTTTAATAAACTCTCCAATAAATCATTACATACACAGAATACTTAAAAAAATGAACAAATCAAAGGATTATAATAACACTAGAATATTGCTTTTTAAAGAAAAAATTATAAGAAATACAATATGTATAGTGTATTAATATTCTTAAATATAAAAAAAATCTTTTTTTTTTTTTCATTCAATTACAAGCACTTATTGACTGTATAGACAATATTTTATAAAGTTAGTCGTGACGAATAGTACAGCGTCAATGACATGATTGTCTCATGAAATTATAATATTATTATTCAAATTTTTTCAGAAATATTAAATTCTGTCTTCTGTTCTTCTTCAGATTGAAATAGAAAACAAATGAAACGGTTCATAATTTCAGAAATAATTTTATAAGGAATAATAATTAATAAATAATAACAATAATAAATAATAATATATATATAATAAATAATAATATATATATAATAAATAGTAGACAAATATATATGAAAAATAAAAAATAATAATTAGATTCAATCTAATGCAGAAAGTCGTTGATCAGTTAAGGCCAATAGAGCTGAAACTTCAACGTACTTTTGGCTGTAAACACAACGAAGCCGCACTTATATTCCCATGCTTCGTTTTCCTTGTATTGAAAATACAAGCAAAATGCCCGGCTTCATTGTGTTCGTTTACATTTCTTTGCGTACGTTAAAATTTTTGGGAATATAAGCGCGGCTTCATGGCATTTTCAGGAAGGAATCAAGCAGTCTTACTGCAATTAAAACCCTTAGACCAAAAACAAGTAAACTAATAGCTATTAAAACCATTGCACTGCTTGCTTACGCTGATATCTCGTTCATTGCATAGGAAATCATTTCCAGCATTGTGACCTTATATTAGCGAACAAATCTGTCTGTCGCATTGGGATTCAAATATGCATCGACCGATTTTACTTAAAGGCAAACGGTTGCAACGATTTACATTAGTTAGTTTACTTAGTTAGTCATGCAAACTGTATAAATTTCGATAGAACTGCACTGTACGTCTTGCAATAGCACATAGCAGTCATTTATTGCTTGATAGATTCGCTCGAATAATAGTAACTAAAGTGAATTGTGTACTAAGATCTAATGATCAGTTAGCATTATATTTTTTTTTTTTTTGTTGCAGTTCAAAGTCTTGAAAATAATAATCGAATCGAAAAGAGATATTTTTTTAAAAAAAATTGTTCATTTAAACTATATATCATTTTCTACACATAAGTAATATAAGTCTATCCATTTATTTTCAACAAAAATAATAATACGCGACTGATATCGCTACTTGCACCAAATGATGGTAAAAAAAAAAATGCACCAGACTAATTTACTTAGATATACGGACAAAATAATATGAATACTATGTAGTAGAGTGCAAGAATTGCGGGTAAGTAACATAAAATGAATGTGGCAAAAGTGACAACAGAACTCAAAATTCACTGGGGTACATTTTAAGGCGAGTATTGCGATGAAAAGAGCATAGCGTGAAAAGCAAACATTCATGGAAGTCTTGCAGTTACGAAAGCTTTTAAATCGTCAGGTGTTCATGTTATTTTGTCTACCCAAGGTATATATATGTATATATATATATATTTTTTTTTTTTTTCATCACAAATCTTTCTTATCTCATCATAACAAATATGGACATACAAACTACATTACAATTTCTTATATCCACTATCGATGGATTTTTTCTGCTTGTTGTAAAACTCAAGGTACCCATCAGAACATCCTTAATTTTCGATTTATCTAATCTTTTTTCTTCAAGCCACCCAAAGGAACCATTGTCTGCTTATCATTTAATTTTATTATTGCGAAGTCTTGGAAGAAAAGCTTGGAAGTTCTGGTATCAAATAAGAGATAAAATTCTTGTCTCTGAAATCGTCTTCATACCTTGAACATATGCGTCGTATAAATACATTATTTAAATAATATACAAAAAAAAAAAAAAAAAAAAAAAAAAAAAAAAAAAAAAATAAACAATAAAACGAATAAATAAAGGCCACAAAATAGTTATAAATTAAATTAAAGACACTTTGTTACAATATTGACGGATTTTATGAGGCCTTTCGATAAGAAAATCCCGATACAATGATAGAGATAAACAGGCTATATAAAACCGTCCAATTTAAATTTGTTTTTATAGAGTGTGGAGTGCACATCGTATTTCTTATATATTTTGTTCGATTTTATAAATTTTATTATCTAAAATTAATTTTTATTATTTATATAGAGTAGAAATGGAAAGAGAAAAAATTTCGAAAGAGAACAGGTAACGCGTAAAATTTATAAACTATTGCTAAAAATTGCTCGGTTTTTTTTTTCATTTTTCATACAAACGCATTGTTTTATCACAATTTTTGAAATAACTGAGTTTTTTGTTTTTTTGTTTTTTTGATCGCAATACTTTTTTGCAAATATTTCTCTTATTTGCTTTTTATCTACTAACTGACTCAGGAGTGCTTGGCCCATAGGTCAGTTTCGTGATACATACGATATATATTATCTCTAATCAATTTGATTTTATCTGTAATGGATAATAATCAATATCATTGAGAAAAATCTTAAGAAATTGTTATCGATCTTTAACCAACCTTTAGGCAAATTAAGACTAGATATTTGTTTTTTGTAAAACTCCAAACATACATCTTGAGGTACACCCAATGCATGGATGTTACAGGTAAAGGATCTATAAATTAAATGCTATTAATTTTAAAAACTCATCTAAAGCAATTAATTATTTATACCCCAACTGTCGAAAAGCAATATTTTCCATTTCTTTGTCCACCTCCAAAGATACTTCATTAGTTATTTTCGGATTATTAAATTTTTTCGCCTTACATTGATGACTTTGTTGCGAAGAACTTGATGAGGAATTTTCATTCTTAACCAACGATTTATCATCCATTTTTTGTATATTTTCATTAGTAATTAATTTCTCTTTATTTTCTTCGAGTTCCTTTTTCGATTTCTCTTTAGCTTTACGTCTCTCGCATTTCTTTTGTCGGGCAGCCAAACGATGATCTCTCTCTGTTTGCAGCGAATCTAAAAATGCGGCCGTCCAAAATCGTACCGATATCCATATGGGCTGTTCACGCATAAAAGTAAATAAATATTCCCGATATGGTTCACAACCCGGAACGTCAACTGAAAAATGAATTTCGAAGAATTTGGAATTTATTTAAAAAGAATGAAAAAGATCAGCTTTTAATATCTCTTACCCTCCCTATAAAAGACAAAACACAAATTCATTATAATGGCAGCTGGCGGATAATCTTCACATTCGCTACATTCAAATAAAAAAATAGCGAAATGCTGCACCAGCAAATGAAATGTTAGTTCTACAACACGCTTCGATTTATTTTTCTGCTCTAATAAAAATCGTGTAAACCATTGTCGTCCAATATCCAAACGAACCATCGCTCCAAATTCAGATTTCGATTCTAAATCTATATTACATGCACTGTGAAATAGCGTTTCGGTAAAACGCTTCATAAACTCTTTGATAGGCTCCTCACCAGCACGGCAATCTAAACTGATAGATGAAGCCCATGAAGGCACCGAATTCTGAGACTCTGAACGTATAAAGTTACGCCAATCGGTTGATTCCACACTAGGACTAACTTGCACCTCGGGATCATCCCGTAGACTAGTTAAAGTACTGCTATTTGAATTCTTACGTCTAGAGGGTGGTAAACGCATAGAATGGTTGGAACTGGTACCTGCCGTTTGAATATTACCACTATTGTCTGTAATTAAATGTTGCAATTGTTGTTGTTGTTGTGAACTAATAATAGTATCACATTCGTAAGGAGGCTGCACCTCAATATGAGGTGTTGCTTTTACATTAGCCGCTGTAGATTTTACCATATCATTTAAGCGCAATAAATCACGTTGCATATCAAGTTCACTGCGCCTAGCTCCAGGTATTGCTCGAGCACGCTCATATCCTCCGGAATTTCGAGATTCTAAAGAATCAGATCGGGTAGTGCTGCTGACATGGGATTTCTCGCCTACGTTGTTTGGAAATGATCTCGAAGAAGTTGAAGTAGATGATGAAGACGAACTGGACGAAGAAGATGAGCGTGATTTTTCATTTTGTTTTTTACAACGCAAAGTATCCAAACGAGGTCCTAGGGGGGTGTAGCAGTATGATTTAAAAAAAAAAGAAACCAAAACGTCTCCATATCTATACAGTCTACTCACTTGGTGCTAGATTCGGTTGCCTATAGCGACCAGAAATGATTTCTTCATGAGCCCGACGAGCCTTAACGCGTCTTGATTCGTAATCAATTTTCGTATAATCAATCGACTCATCAACTATATCAAAATTTTTATAATTTTCTTCTTAATTGGCATAAACACCAATGAAAATATATCTAACTTACATTTTGGTATTTCCTCTTCATCATCATCACAATAGTCAGAATCACTGGAGCTAATATTTAAAGTGAGCTGCAAAAAATAAATCTGTTTGTATTCTATACAAAAAAAATATTATTTTTTATAATAAACCCTCGAAACTATCTCTTCGTTTATTTTCTTACAGTTAATGCTTCGTCTGTTACTTATAATTCTTTAATTTTTGAAACGCTTCTATAAGAGTTTCTGTCGTATAAATCTACATATTACTGCAAAGAGGCAGCTAAGACAACTACTTATTACTGCTGTGCCTTCAAATTTTCAAGGTTAACGCACATACTTCAGATCAATATTTTTTACAGCAACACACATGTGCATGTGTACATATACAAGCGTGCTTGCATGCATTCAAGCAGAATCATATTTCATTATTTAACCGCTTTTTATACATTTATATTAACTTACTTTGCTAGAAATGCCGTTTAACAATTCATTGCTGTTGCCTAAAACTGTCAGAAATTTTGATTTTAAGACCCCAATAGCTGGAGTACTGCGACCCATAAAAGTTTTAATGCGCGATGTTTCACCAACAGTTGGAGGCGAAGAGTTAAACATTTTTAAATGATAAAAAATAAAATATTAAATCACAGAGAAACACTCGTTCGAATACGTGTGAGTGTATAGAGTTGTCTAGAGGTCACATCCACATTACATGTACATCTACGTAGACACACACACACACACACAGAGTGAGTGTAGCTTTGTGTGTGCAATTTATGGGCTTACAGCACACAATTTGACTTTGACACTTTGCTTGGCAAAGATTAAAACAATGAGTTCAACGTAACTATTGAACTTGAGTGTTGTTGTAATATTCTATGCTGTTCGTTTGCTGGTTTTTTGTTTTTGTTTTCTTTGTGTTATTATTTCAGCAACAAACGCACTTAGTACACACACACACACACTAAAACTGTTATCACACTCGACTGGTCGTTATAGATTTGACATTATGATGCTCACTACCATCGTCACCTTCAGTGTTACAACCAGCATCAGCTGATTGGGGTGCTGTAAGCAGCACAATTCACACAATTTATAATATTTCCTTTTTCTATTTATTTTCATTTCAAACAATTTTTACAATGCATGTTCTCTACCATATATGCATGTGTTGTGAATTTATTGATTTTTACACAATTCTTGAACAAAAAAAAAGTAAAAATACTAGAAAAACAAGTTTCCTTGAACTTCACTTAGGGTAGTCATCGAAATTGTTCTATAATCTCTTTTAACATTTCGTTTTTATTCTAATTATTTATTTTATTTCATTTATTCCCGTGTAAAAGGCACTTAATTTATTTAATAGATTTTATTAAGAAAATATTTTATGATTAACAATTTCTTTGTTTTCGTTTTAATTTAATTATAATAAATAATTTTTCTTCAAAATTTTAATAAAATTTAAGACCTGCTGTGTTGTGCTCGTGTACATTTATATGATTAAGTGCGTATGAGAAACTTTTTCCTTTACTGAATTTCTGTGCATCTTAAAGCACTTATACGTTAGAGTGAGCTTTTCTAACATAACATAACATTTAATCCACCATCTATGTTGTTTACAGTCATTAATAACAGTTTTTTTTTGAAAACCATTCCTCTGTAAAAACACAACGCAAGCTTTCTAGAGAAAATATTTGAAATGTACAGCAATTTTATGCAACAAGTAGATTAACAGGAAATGAAACTGAAATAAATGTTAACCAAAAATATACCATAGAATATAAAATACTAACAAATTTCATTTACATTGACATTAAGTGAAAGTAAAAATTTGTTGTATTTTAAGAAAGTGTATATATATATAGCTCAATTATATTTTGCACAAGGAAACAAACCAGAATCTCACTTTTTTATATCTAAGAAAAGAAAAAATAACAGACGATTATTCGATAAAGTATATGTATTCATCATCATTACCAAATACTGAAACTATCTAAGTTTGTCCGACCATCCGTCTGCCTATCTGTGTAATATCTGTGGTAAATTTTTTACCACCTGCAGAAATTAAAATACCGGGTTCAAATTTTGCTTTCTATCAAAAATTGCAATTTGTCGATAAAAGCATAGCGTTTTATCGAAGCATATTTTTTGTAACCATAACCCTCTTGTCTTAAACAAACCTGAAAAAATATAGTTTCACCGCGATATTATGGGTCACTCATCCTCTCCATACATCTAAGATGCTAAATTATTATAAAAATTTTTAGAGAATCATCCATATACCAGATTATTAATGCATTTTATAAATCGTTAAAAGCTGCTAGAAGAAGACCTTTATTGCGATAAATAAAAAAAACAAATTTTTCTTTATATTTTTTATAATATAAAGCGTCATTTACTTTTTTACACGTTTTGCACAATTTTCAGCGCTGGGAGGGGGGGTCATCATGCAACTTTTTGATAGTCACTTTTTACGTTAAAATACCACTATGTAAGAGATTGTGGCGGTGAATTTTCTTTTTTATTCTCAGTGCTAATGCAATTGGAAAAAATGTACCCAAAACATACTTTTGATTGAGATTTGAATTAAACTTTTTTTTTTTTCAAATATATTGCTTGGACCTTGCCATTATTTGTAGAGTAGAGCATCATTCAATTGTCTTCCACAGGACATCATATAAGACTAAATTCTTTTCAGGGAATTTTCGATGTCTAATGTGCACATAGTGAGCAATAGCTCGGCTATAACTTGACGTTCGTTACCGAAGCTCCGAGAATTTGAGAATTTTTCGAAAGAACTGGATCCTTCACATAACATGACAAAAAAAAATCGCACGATCTTGATGACAAATATCATCAAAACAAGTTCGCCAAACACATCTCACTAAATCGATAACTCGATATAAGTTACGAGGGATGGGCTAATTTCAAGCCAACGAAATTTATGTCGTTGTATCTATTATAGCTTATAACTAAAAATATCAACTTTCAATTTTTTTGCTTTTGAAAACGAAGTGGTTTCCAATTTACCCATTATCGCTTAAGTATTTTGGCACATTTTCTATAACAATCTGCTTGCAAGAATTTTCAATAGGTTCTTTCAGATATGAACGCATTATCTTAATTGTTACGAATAGTACATTAGAATTTTTATAGATAAAAGGGCAGAGGGACAACCAGACTGCCTAGGTTGATTCACAATTTGATACTGATCAAGAATAGATGATGTACTTTATTTATAGATTCTCTCAAGATTCCTTATGGATGTTGTAAACATTTTGGCGAAATGGATTCATCTTCAAATTCCCCTGGTGTGTACAACAAGTATAAATGCAATGAAAAATCTGGGCGACTTAATACAAATTCAATAGTAATAATCATTTTGCGTTAACCTTTAAAAAGAGACAGAAACAGAGACGTCTCGAGGTCAAATAACTTATGCGTTTGTCTGCAATTTGTCTGCGTAATTTACCATTAAAGAGGTTCTACTCACACAATCAACGTATTTTACTTCTACAAAGTTTTTGTCAGTTTAACGTCTTCATTATTGCTAATGAAGCGTACAAAACAAATTTATAAAAGAAATATTGTTAAAAAAACAATCCAACATCCTCCCGCAATATATAAAATCATAGCATGGTGTATGAGTTCGTAGAACATAAGAAAACTTTCATTCTCAAAACTCAAATGATTCCTACATTCATATAACAAAAAAAAAGGTAATTATTCAGTTCGTATGTAGTAGGGATTCCAAAACTTTTATTTCAGTCTTAAAAAGTTCAGAAGATGATGATAAAGTCACGATATGTTAGTTGCAGATACAAAAAGGCTACAAATATTGGTAGTATACGAATTTATAAATTGCATCGGCATTGTATTTTTGTGATCACAATATAAAAATGTTCACAATACTAGTTGTGAAAGGGTATACTAAGTCAATGGAATAATATTTCCCGGAAGAAAACCCAGCTGAGCGTTTAATAATCGCTAGACTAAAGATATAAAAGTTGTCTTGTCAGTATAAGGTACTTCCAAGTTTTTATCATTTTCCAGAAGATGTAAAACAATGATGACGTATATGTCAGGATTTACTAAATTATTCTAATCATTACTTTACATCATCAATTCACAAATTGGAAGAAGATACTAAGGGTTCTAGCAGCTTTGAACTCAATTCAAACGAATTATGTGGGTTAAATGAAATATTGATTCAAAGGTTTAATTTTTTTTTTTTTTTTTTTGTGGAGATAGTATTTAAGATAGAGTACGGTCTATTTTAGAGTTTAAATTTTAATAAATATAGCACTTCTCGACTTAGACAGGCAAACAAACAATAGACAAAATAGAATTCTTAGTCGAGGTGCATGCAATAAAAAATGTATGTTGTGTTCCCAACTTCTTCTGATTGTCATATATATATATCAATATAGACATTATAGATCCTGTGTTAAAACTGTTGTATAATACAAAATTCGTATTTCCGCTTAAAGAGTTTATCCAAAAGTTATGCAATGTTAATATTCAAAAAATTTTTGTACAATTTTTGGTCAATTGCAGAGAAATCCGTATGAAATCTTTATTGCATTATATTTTAAGTTAATATTGTTTTCTTGTCAAACACCGTAATTTTTTGTTTATAAATGTGAAAAAGTCAGACAGCCGTTTAGAAGGATCTTCAGAAGATTCTCATATAATAATATATAATACTATATTTTTAGCTTATTGAAATTCTTAGATTTTTGATGGGATTATTCCAAAATTTCCAAATATGCTGTGAATATGAATTTGTTATAAAACACGAGCTCTGCTATTCAGCTTCATTTGTATGTGACGAAATTTCGACCTTCTGCCCTAGAAAGAACAGACCTGAAACAACTCACAAACGAGATGATCGAATAATTAAACGAATATATCTAAAAGAGTTCTAAAAATGTTCTAAAAAAAATATCTAATTATTTAAATTTTACAGCATTTTCGTTACAATACAGCAGAGAATGTTATTGTAAACAATACGAAATTTAAAATCTTAAATACTTTCAGTTTCTCTGTGTTTTGTTTAGAATTACCTTCTTTCATTTATCTATTTATTAGTTTATTTTTTGCTGATATATTTACAAAATTTCCTTTCACTAAGAATATTCATTCAAAAAAAAAAACAGAATTTGAAAAGCAAACAAAAGCATTCCACAAACAAATCAACAAAACAAAAAAAAAAAAAAAAAAAGAGTACAAATGTCACAGAACGCCCCGAAAAAAGAGATAGTTTTGCTTTAAAAAAAAATGTACTTCTTAAGTAGAATAGCGTGGCGAGCATCATCATCATACGATTTAATGTTAAACTAAACTAAAATTGCAAAACATTATTCAGTTTGTGGGAAATATTTGTGCGATCAACAACGAGCAAACAAGATAAAAGTTTAAATAGATCAACAAGCAACACGGAAACGGCACGCGAGTTATGTAAGCAGAAGAATATAAAAAGGATCGTGTCATTCTAAAAAGCTAAATACGGTCAAATCAAATTTGTAAAAGTGTGTGTTTCAATATAATTCTCAATTTCCGCGAATGTTTCGAATTAAATTATTAAATGAATAAAAAAAATTTGATTTTTTTAATAATTTCATACATAAAATAAATTCACGGAAAGAAGAAATAATTAAAAAATGGATTTATGTGTTAGAGCTGGCTAAAAATAGTTTTTTTTCTAAAATTAAAATGTTTTTTTATTACAAATAAGAGAAAAAAAAACATTTAATTTAAAATTAAATTAAAAATTTTCAAAAAAAACATTTAATAAAATAAATTTTTTGTGAATTTTTTTCTATAAATAATTTCGTTAATATTTGCCATACATAGATTAAATGTGGCAGATTTCTTCGTTTTTTTTTTTTTTGCCGCATCTTTAAAAATAGTTGAAGATCTACAAAAATAACACAATAACATCGCCCAGGGTTTACTTGCAAACAGCGCATAAGCATTTAGTTCAACAAAGAGACACACAAAAATATTATCGTCATACCTCTAAGCTATAGTGACAAAGGCAATATATATATGTGTACATATAGAGAGAGATACATATATATACATATACATATATATGCACTAATTTATATATAAATGAGGAAAATAATTTTTGTTTTATTTCTATGGCCACTAAGTAAACATCTATTTACATATTTCCATGTTATAGATCTTGTGTAAAATTTATAACAGAACAGGAAAAGGAGAACAATTAGAAATTATTAATTACACACGCGCGTACAGAATTAAAGTCAAAATGTTATACGAATTTGGAGATATTATGAGAAACATAAATATTTTCTAAGTTTCTTTTCTTCTTCTCTCTTTTACTTTCTCTTATTATTTCATGCCAAAAAACTAACAATTCTCGTAATAAATTTTTTCTCTCTTGGCCATAATTTTTAACAAGTTTTTAGTTCTTCGCGATCTTCAGTTTTTTTTTTTTTTGGTCTCTAACAGAACAAAAAAAACAGATAAGAAAAATAAAAATTTTTGATTATTGATGAAAATATTTTCAAATTTTAACTTTCTTCTCGATTATCTCAGCTTTACAACTTTAAATGTATTCTACTGAATAGTGAATCAAAAACAATTCGATTTATTTATAATTTAACTTTTTATATAATTTAAAAATTCCATCTAAAGACTTTAAATCATTTTTTGGGATTAGTTTCGGATCATGGTTTTCGAGAACTTATAGAATTAACGTTTCAATGGTCTGAACAATATTTAAATCGATCTGAAAAATTCATTAAATATATGAGTTAATATTCACCTTAAAAGTAAACATTTGTACACAAAAATAATTAAATATATATATATAATATTTTTTTTTTTTTTCTAGTTAACCTTTCTGATACACAGAATATTTAAAAAACCTAATATTATAAAAAATTTTATAAACCTATCACTAAGCACAGATGTTCACGGCGCTTAAACTTTCAAATAAAATGAAATAGTTTGTATTTAGTTGAAGGGAGTACTATCCTATTTTTAGGCTGAGAGTAATGATTTCAAGTTAATTCAGAATAATCAAAATTTATTTTCTGAATTAGCGTATAGCAAACAGAAAAAAAATATACTTTTTCGGAACCTCATCAAAGTACACAATCGGTTCGATTCATTGCAATCGTTTCTATTGCTAGTAATAGGGAATTTATTAGATCTGTAACCTCTTTCTTCCCATGTTAATCACAATAACATTTTAGCGAATATTTAGTTTTCAATCAAAGAGAAGAGTATACATTCATCCACTTACTTACTTCTATTTTAGGCGTTACCCTTATGAAACGATGCTATATAAAGTGTTTAATCTTGGTCGGCTTTCGGTTAACAACAAAAGTCGTGAAGATCATTCAAAATCAAATCAGTTGTTGTACCGGGACACATTAATGCTGTGCAAAGAAAAGCAAACAAAAAAAAACAAGATCGTCACGTGACGGACTGTGAAATTAAGCGAAACTTAGGCGTATATAAAATATTCTATTAGCATTTAGCCGTGAAAAAAAAGTTTATTTTCGTTGTATCCGGCATAATTTAACAAAATCTTAAAATAATGTTCTCACCAATTGGTGTAAATAATTCTTAAGAAATACAATGCATCGAAAGACGTATATAATATAAGACTGTAATAAATAAGACGAATCATGCATCTTTGCGTGTAAATCGGAAACCAAACAGTAGTCGACTGTATGGATATTTCGAATCTCTACGAAACGATTGGTCGCCTGTTTTTTTCAAGAAACTTTTTAATGTAACAAACAGTGCTTTTAAAGGAACATAACACGGTCAATTCTGTACCAAACATCAAGAATAAGTTACGTGGATAATGATGTTCGTCGTGAAAAGGAGTCTTTGATGCGTTATCTCAAGCGGAAACAAAACAATTTCCAAGGATAAATTATTGTTTTTTTTATTATTAGGCTTAAAACATAGTATCATTTATAATATTGAAGCTATACCCGCGATCAAATTAATCATTATTTTGATTTTGATTTTGATTCCAGTCTCGCGATTGATACTGCTCCAATTTACGATTAACATACAGTTTGGCAATCTGGAATTCTTTGCGAACATAACAGATATGTCTTCGTCAGTCTGAAACTTGTCTTCATATGCTATCGAAAACAAAAAAAAACGCATTGTAATGACTCAAAAATATATACACAATTTTCTTTTTATATGCGAAATATGCACGTCGTTGGATCTGGACGAAAAACTATTTTTAGATGTCGGCACAAATTTCAGCATCCAATTAACGGATGCTACTCGCAAAAGCACATTTATTATTTCGTATAGTAAACGTATTGTGTTGAATCAGCATGAGGTTTTTGTTGATTTAGAGAAGTCATAGCATAATTGGCAAACAATTTTTTTTATATTTTTATTTACTTGGCCTAATAGAATGAAAATGAATTTTCTTTCAATCTATGCCACAACAAAAAATTAAACTCCGTCGAATTTTAGAATTCGTTTTTTTTACTTAGGATAATAAGCAATGCGGGTAAGGCAGCAATATATGGCATATGATAATTTTCTTAAATCTTTGACGTCACATTATATGTGAATATTAAATATTCTCTCTCGTCATTACATTTTTTGAGTATTTTTCCTTTGTTGTTTGTAAATATTTTTGATCACTTTTGCGCATATATTCTTTCTTTGGTATCCAAAAAAACAACAAATAGAAATCTCCGAAAAATTTTGAATTATTTATGCTCATATGTGTACACATTATTTTTAGTTGAAAATGGCTTTACACGCGAGTAGCAGAATGCAGCCAATATTATTAAATCGCAACGAGCGTATCATGCCCAAGTGGGTGGTAAGTGACCATTGACAATAAGTTTTTCTATATATATGAAATATGAAAGTCTAATGTATACTTTAAAAATATCTATACATATAATAGACAGAACAAAGTGATCGTGTTGGTCCAAAACCTCCACCTCCTCCAACCGAAATATCAGAAAACAATATACAACCAGCTCTACCACCGAAAACTAAAACACTACCGGAACCTGATTATGAAGTTATCGAATTCTCTAATCAGCAATACTCAAATGCACCCTTAAGGCCGTCTTCAAGCAGTTCCGGTGCTAAAACACCAGGTTTTTTTTATTAAGATTCATTGCATATCGTTGTGTAAAGATAACAAGAATTCTACACAGATTCGAAATTGAAATGTACTTTGTGTGGATCAAATAGTCCTTGGGTAACTTGTGATGAATGCGCTCAACAAATATTTTGTGCTTCATGTGATGATATGTTTCACAAACATCCCAAACGAAAGAATCATATGCGTAAAGTAAGCTAAACATTGAAAATTCTCTGTTTATAAAAATATTAATCCATTTATTCTATTATTTTCAGACGTTAGAACAATCGAAGCCGCCGTTACCGCCTAAAGCAGCTCCCGGACAACCTGGTCCCTTGCCGCCAGTAGCTCCACCTAGACGAAATAAACGTGGTTTGCTAACGCCTATAATGCAACGCAAGGATCAGGTACGCAACTGCACGATTTCCTAAACGATAAAACTTCTTTACCGTTTTCAAAAGCCATATCGCGCTCATTCCCGTTTCCATTTTTCAATTGTTCTTAATGTAAATATTTTAACTATAACTTGAAACCTGTTTGTAGTTTCGCTTGCTTTCGTATGCTCTTCGTTATATATATAGTTCGAGTTTTAAGTCGGTGGTTTAAAATTTAAAAATAAAATTATATGATTTGAAGAAGAACATATCTGTTAGCCGATGTAGACAAAATTGTATTTTCTTTTGGGCTTCTCGTTATAACAAAAAAAAACACTTATAATTTCTTGAACTTAACGAACTTCGTGACAAAACTTCACACTTAATCTCAGGTAAATTGCGCGAAAGAGCCTTTCTCAGTGCCTTCTTCGCCCACTTTATCCGCCAAAAATGATCATTGGCACGAACGTATGGGTTCTTTGAAGAGGGGCCTAAGCATAATAAATCGACCTTTACCGGAAACACCGAAAAGTCAACCTAATTCACCTATTGAAGATCAATCATCTCGTTCCGATACTCCCAAATCCGCATTCGATAATATCCAACGACCACCTTCAGTTACTTTAGAGAAGATAAAAAGTAAGGCCAATGCCACTTTGGATCGTATGCAGTTGCTACAACAACGCTACCGGCAACAAAAAGAACAAATGGAAAGAGAACGTAGCAGTTCTACGAATGATCAGGTAAAATATAGTGTAGAAATGAACACACAAAAAAAAAAAACAAATATGTTGTGCTCGTCCACCTCATTTCCTCCATTTCCTCTCATAATGGTTCTCATGTTAAATGTTTGTCTCATTTCATAATTATTGTTATTTCCTTTCGTTTCGCCACTTCTCTTCCGTGGTGTATGTCGGCTCTCCTCATTGCTCTCTGTATCTCTCTCTTGCCCGATTTCTCGCGTGTATGTATCGATGTCATTGTCTCAATACAATCAGAATCATTCAACATTTGATTTGTGGTCAAGCATTTCACCGTCGCCATCACATTTTCGTTCTGGTAGCATATCATCTGGAATAAATTCATCCCATCTAGACCTCAGGGGTGATTCTCATTTCAATTTGTTCCGTCACCGTCAGATGCAACAACAGGTAAACGCAATCAAACCGAAAGCTAATCAGCTTAATCAAAGAGGCTTAAGTACATCAGTTTTCAACTTACATCAGGCTCCACCACGCAAATCCTCAATTACCGATAACGGATGGATGAACAATCCTATGCAACAGGCAAGCATCTCATCTGCAGCAAAATCTACATTGTTCGATATTCATGTTAATGTTTTTCATTTTAGGCTCAATCTATGGCCCAATTAAACTGCGCTAATTGCACCAATTTTGTTCAGCAGCCACAGTGGATTCAATCCCCACCTATAATGCCAATACCAGCCCAGGATCCATGGAACAATCAGTTTAATTCTCGCCAGCATTTAAATCGCTCAAATTTATCGCTTAATATACCATCCGGCTATATGATGCATTCCGCACATCAGAACATGTATCCCCCGCCAGCTTTCATGAACCAAAGAAATCTTCTGGCTAATATGTACCCACAAGCGTACATAGAACCGCATAATGTTATTACAAATCAAGGTTTTGTGCAAGTTATAAATAATTTCAAACATTTTCAGTTTCATTTTCTTTATATTGTAGGTCTGATTGGTATACCACCTCCGGTATCACGTATCGTTTCTCGACCAAATTCTCGTATGGCTTCCCCAGCCTTAAGCCGTCAATCCGTTACGTTAAGACGTAAGCAACGTGCTGCTTATTTTGACGATGAGCCCACTGATGATGAAGACTCGGATGAAGACGATCGTCGTTCTTTGGTTTCTAATCGGTCAGGCGTTTCCCGAACCCGTCAAAGACGTCTTTCAAATGTTTCGCAAATACCTCAACTAGACGAGGATTTCAGCTCTGCAAGTGCTCGCAATCATCATCGTATGCGCGTTAGAGAACAAAGACGTGGTTCGGCGACCAAACTGCAGCCTATACAAAGTGACTGGGCGGCTAACAGAAGGGCGTCCACGAATAACGGACGCTCAGTGGATTCGGGTTTTAACAGTCCGCTAAAATCTTCACGCATTTACTCTGACCTAGATTCCGAAGGTTCCGGTACAAAAGCCCTAGTTCAAGCTAAAATTGAACAAAAACTTAAAGAGGACGAATCTGTCAAACAAAAGCCAAATAAAAATAAACGACGTACCAGCAACTCTCCATCGCAAAAACCGACGAAGCAAACAACGGCAGTACAAACTTCAACAGTTAAAACCAAAATCAAAGAGGACTCAAATGTCGCAAAAGAACATCAGAACAGGGAAGAAGACAATCATTCAGAAATTCCAACATGTGATCATAATGAAAGCGAAACTACATCCCCACATCGAGAGGAAGATATGAAGCCACAAGTAGAGGTAGAAGATGCGGATAAAATTTCATTGGGTCCACCACCATCCACACCAGATCATGAGTGGGAATGTGAGTTTTGCACTTTCGTTAACGAGCCAAATATTAAAATCTGTTCCATATGCTGCAAGACGCCAAGCGCTAAGCCTAAAAAAATTCTGCTTGAAAGCCATTCGCCTCCAAAGGAAATAACAAATTCGTTAAGCAGAGAAGACTCTGAAAGAGAAAGTACAGTCAAAAAAAAAGGCGACATCTCCGAAATCAACACCACTTTAACGAGCGACATAAATTCTTTGAAAATGAATGGTCAAAATCTAGATGACATTGATACTCTTACAAAGAAAGGTAGGCCTAGGAAAATTTCTTTTTTAAAAGGTACCAAACCTTTTTAATAAACATTCTCCGCTGCATCCATCTTCCATCCGCAACATACTCTTACACACACTGATAAATCACAGAAATAATTGTACTTGTAAACTGACATATTCCACACGCTAATTCCAATGCACCGCCAGTGTAATGTGCTATTAACCCTGAATAATTGTGTTTACTTCACGCGTTACTCGCAACAAGCCTAACATAACTATCCAAACAAGAAACTTTAAATTAAGGATGAACATAACATCCTTATGATTTTTAGAATCGATAGAAGATATATGGGCCACCTTAGACGAAAATATACAAAGTACTGCTCAAAAAATCAAAAGTAAAGTTGAATCTCGAAACATTCAAAAGGTTTCAGTGGGAGCCGGTACATCAATTAATCGGGAAAACCCAGAAAAAACAAAAGCATCATCGACACAATTACAAACCACATTTTCACAAGTAAGTGGTGAATCATTAAAAGAAAAAAAAAAGAGTTCTCTAAAAATTATTTCAATAGGCACACGATAACTCATCTCATCGAACTTCTGAAAATCATGTCTCTCAACTGCAAAATCCGATTTCGTCGAAACTTGCATTTAACGACAAAATACAGGTGAGCTAATCTAGAACGAAATAAACAAAGACAAATTTCAATGATCTTCTTTAGCATCCGATCAAAGTCAATCCTATACCTAAAACTACATCTATTTTTAATGACTACAACTCCTTTGAAGCGGAAGTTTTATCAAATATACATCACAATATTCATACACCCAATCCTCACCCTCATGTATCCTACGCACTTAGTGATCGTCAACGTTATCGTAGCACCACTGACCTATGTTCTGATGATTTAATTCCGATGGATGATAGCGGACTTAATGGCTTAAGAAGACGGCAGCCATCCATTAATGATTTAATGCTGATGCAAAGAGTAATAAATCTTATAATTCATATTTTCCCGTATACTCACATAAATCACGTTGCATTTTATTTCATTTCATTTAAGAGCTCATCACAGTTGTATTCTCCTACGCCCAGTTATAATTTTGAACCTACTTATCCCGACTTGGATAACCAATATATACAAAAAGTAATTAATTAGATTTTTTAATACGCTTTAAATAAAATTGCTATATATTTTAGGAAGCAGATCTTTATAAATATACTCCGGAAGAACTCAACGCTGCTCTCAAGTATTGCGGTCCAGATACTAATCCACTGCTCTGGTTACGCGATCATTGGCCCAAACTTATAACAACAGTTCAAACGTTGGCCACAAAATACGGACAAGAACGTGTCGAAAATACCATCGGTACCATTTCTCAAGTGGAAGCTAGAGATGTTCTTCGCTTGCATACTGGCAACATATGGCAGGCGGTCTCTGAATGCATCGAACAACGTCAACGAAAATACCGTCAAATAGCGAGCAAAGGAAACTTTTCTCGTGAAGATATAGTTACAGCTCTTACCATTCATCAAGGCAATGAAGAAGTTGCTCTAATGGATTTAAGTCGCACTCAATTGAAACCATTTCTAATGAGAATTTGGGGCTCACCAGGTGGAGTAGAGAATGAAAGCAGTGCGGTACTAAACAATCAATCAAATGATCAGGTGCTATCATCTAAAACATCACCCTACTCTATTAGAAAAGGTTAGAAAAGCTTAACCCATTAATCATTTCATAACTTCGTCATTAACCTATTTCTTGGTCTTTTTTTTTTTTGTTCTCACCGTAGACATTCATGATTTTTTGAGTGCTAATGCTTCTGATTGCATGCAAATTCCAAATGCGACTGGAGCTTATCTCACCAATAATCAAAGCTCATCAAAACCTCACAATCCTTCATCAATATTCAACTCTTATGAAAATGATAACCATATCTCCGATAACATATCCAATTACAGTGCAGACAAAAAAAATTTAATCCCCAATTATCCACTTCAAATTGACGAAACGATCTTGAACAACAAGAGTATATTAAAAGATCTTGAGGCATTAATTGGCAACATGGAGCTACAACAACAGAAGCAAAGTGAAAAAGTTCTACAATCTACCCAAGGGGAAAATGATTTTGATCCAGAAGTTATGCGAGTTCTAGTGAAAAGCCCAATTGCCACTCCTAAAACGAAAATGCATCCCCTTACAATTGAAGATCGTAAGCAGATCGACATTAAAAATTTCATGTGGGAACACATCCAAGAAATAATGCCGAATCTAGTTCAACAGGTCGAGAAAGAATTAATGGATGAACCAGATGATCAAGAAAAGTCGGACAGAAACGTAATAAATACAGAAAATACATCGACCCAATCCACTCGTCTTCCACCGCCTGTAGATCACGACGAATTTTTAATGGAAGAAGTTATTAAACCGGACTTAAAAAACGCTTCTATTAAAGAAGAGCTTCCTGCACAGTATGTGTACGTCGCTGAAATTGCTACATTCAGGATGGAATTCGATAAAGCCTTAGAAAAAATATGTGAAGTTGAAACTGAATTTGATTCTTTGCAAACTGCTGAAAGATTGGTTTTTAAGATGTATACAGCGTCTGATTTTCAAAATCGCAGCACGGAAATACATTCTGAAATGGAAAAAAGTCTAGAAACTGCTGAGCAAAAAACTGATCAAAATACCTCAAACCATGAGGATGAAGATAATAATGAAAATAAAATTACTTTACCTCTCAAAAAAGAAGACGAACTTGTGACATCAACAGGTGCAGATATACCAAAGGACATTAATAGAACAAACTCAAGTTCATCAATTCCTATCAGCTCAGGGCGTAAAACGCCGTTATTTGATAGATTGTCGCATAGTTTAACTCCTGAACCTTCAGGACATAAGTTGTTTCTTAAAAATCTATCTGCAAATCAAACAACGAATATGTCTGAAGGGCTACAACCAGTTTTGACAATGGCTGGAAAAAAACAGCAATTAATAAAATCTGCATTTGAAACAACCATAAATGATATCAAAATGAATTCTAAAACAGAAATGCAAACCACGAAATTAAAAAGCAAAAGCACTAAAATCTCAAAAATACCTGTACGAAGTCCTATTAACTCAAGAACGAAATCTGACGAAAATGAACGAAAAAGCGAATTGACAATTAATGAACTGACCGTAAATTCGATTAAAAAAGTGCAAAAAGGACTTCAAATAATTCCAAATGAATCACATAAGCCAAATAATCAATCAATTAGCAAACACGAGCCGATAGTGACAGATGAAGAAGAAGTTTATAGTCTCAAAAGTGAATTCTCCTCAGCAGGGGATCTATCGCAATTTGAAGACAATACACAATCACCTACGACGGTGCATAGCGAAATGTTTCTTATGATACAAGACGAACAAACTGCAAATAGTACGGAAGGAACAAGCCTTGTTCCATCCACAAGCAGTTCCACTTTACATTCTTTGGCGAGTCATTCATCTGGCATACAAACACCAAGCGAATTTTTGCACTCTGGAGATCCTTCAAAACAAAATCTTTCAGATTTAGTAAAGGATACTCAGAGATTAATTCAACAAATGAAAGACGAGATAAGTATTGCTGACTTCGAATCTACAGGAAGCAGTGAAGACGATTACACTGACGATTATACTGATGAATATGATGATGATGACGAAGAAGACGAAGAAGAAGAGATGGGAGAAGAAGAAGAAGATCGGGAAAATGAAGAGGAATATGAAAAGGACGAGGTCATAGAAAATGTAAATGAGGACAGTTTTGATAAAAGAGATGAAAATGAAATAGGAAAAATGAACTCACCCCTCTTGGAAGAAGAAACAATAGCCGATAACTCGCTTCAATCTATGCCTAACCTAGATTCGGCTCTTTCAAGTACTCTGGAACAACGACCCCCTTCTAATGAGTCTATTACACAAACTCTTAAAAATCATATTTTAAACGAAGAAAATCAGTTGACAGATATTAATCGTACATCACCAGTTCCTTCGAAAATTTCACAATCGCCCTTATCAACAGAAGAACCTAAGTTACAATTTCTTACAAATTATTTACACAATCAAGAATTTACCATTACAGCGAACCAAAGTGAATCCGAATATTTGGATATTAAGACTATTAATCAAACGACGGAATCCCACGTAGAAATCGAAAATGCTATATCCGAAATTCAAGTGGAAGATAATATTACGAAAGTGCGTGAAAACGCCACAAAAATCACATCGAGTGCCTTAACAGATTTTTCGGACCAGACGCATTCTTATGCAGAAAGTGAAAATAAGACGACGAAGGATTCAGTGAAAGCACCATTAAATTCAGTACGCGATTCAGATGGAACATCTAAAATTAAAGATGAGGTAAACGTACCCGCAGAATATATCGACAACAAAGTTGAAAAATCGAAGCAAGAATCAAAAACTATGGAGTACGATCAACCTTCAACAAGTAAGGCAGCCAAAAAAAAATTTGCCAAAGTGGAAACTACAGCACAAATAACAACAGAAGTGCAATATGGTACCCCAAATATAGAATCAAAAACCTCTGAACAAGCAAGAAATTTAGGAAGCGATGAAATGAAAGCACAGACAAAAAAAACAATGGCAGCTAGTAAAATCCCGAAACCTCAAGATAACAAAATTAAAGAACAAAAAGAATTAAAGAAGAAAGTAAACACACGATCTAAATCATTTTCTGGACCACCTACAACGCCAATTGGCATTAGTTCGGTAAAAACCTTAAGGCAAGAAATATTGAAGCAAACTCGTCAAACGCCTGCTAATCCTCCACAAAGAAATCCCCCACCACCGTTAATAAGAAAAAAGTCTATAACTGAAGTCATAAGCAAACTTACTAAGCCGACTGCCCTAGAATTATTTAAGCCACGAGCCCAACCGCGTTTACCGAAGAAAAAATATCATGAAACTTGTTTTTCAGACGATGATTATGAATCTTCTGATTCGGCTAATGAAGAGCGTGAGCCTTTAGAAATAAGACAACGTAAACTTAGTGTACCAGTATTTCGACCTTATCCAAACGTACAACAACCCGAAGAAATTCAAACAGAGGTGAAGGACAATTTCCACTTTAAAAAGATTGAAAACATATTGATATGAATTGTTTTTTTTTTTAGGAATTGATTCAAAAATTGTTGGAAGAGCATTTAGTATCTAACTTAGCTGAAGCTCAAATAGCTGCGGCGCTAATTTCAATGAAATTTCAACAAGATGTGTCAATATGGGCTGCAAAAGAATGCAGCGACTTAGACCATGCTATTGGTCTGCTGCGTCAGGAGTGTGAATTATGCAGCGGTATTTTTGCCCTCAACGAAATTGTCTCTATGTTGAAGTGTACACATAAGTGTTGCAAAGGATGCGCTAAAAAATACTTCACAGTTCAGGTTAGTTTATAACAAATTCTTATTGAAACGATTAAATAGTTTTATCGATTTAATAAATTTTCTTTAGATTACTGAACGCAGCATTAACGATTGCAATTGTCCGTTTTGTAAATTACCCGAATTACATAAACAAAGTGAACACGATGAGGATGAAATTTTGGAGTACTTTTCAAATCTGGACATATTTTTGAAAAATATTGTGGAAGCCGAAGTTCACGAATTATTCCAACGTAAATTGAGAGATCGCACTTTACTTAAAGATCCCAATTTTAAATGGTGTATTCAATGCTCATCGGGATTCTTTGCACGACCTAAACAGAAACGTTTAATATGCCCTGATTGCGGATCGGTGACCTGTGCTCAATGCCGGAAATTGGTAAGTTTGATATTTTCCTATCCGCTACCTGGAAGAGACTATCCGCTGTATTGGTGATATTGTATTTTCGTATTGTGTTGTGTATTTTCGTTCAAAAATTCTCTCTATCTTAAAAAAATGAAACATAAAACTGTAACTTATCTGCTCTCTTTATATTCATGAAACTGGGAAATAAACGTGATCCGTCCACGAACATGTCTCCAGTAATAAGAAAACTTAAGAAAAATGAATTTTTAAGCTACTATCCATAAGCTTAAAGCTACAACAGATATCGACCCAACATGTAATAACTCTCTGAAGGCACTGTGCAATATGATCACGATCCGAGTTCCCAAAGGCCAACAAATGTTAAAAATATATATAATTACTTTATGTAATATTATTATTAACAAACTTTACTGCAAAAGGGGTCTTTAATCTTACTTGTACATCGATTTTAATTATAACTAATGATTATTATTAGTATAATTTTGTTACTAATAAATAATAAATTACAAATTATATTAGTTTGGGGAAAAGGTAATCCATCCAATCTTATAAGAACTTCAGGACTTTATTTAACATTTCGAACTGGAAAATAATGGGTTACTAATATATATATTAGTTTGGGGAAAAGGTAATCCATTATTTTCCAATTCGAAATGTTAAATAAAGTCCTGAAGTTCTTATAAGATTGGATGGATTACCTTTTCCCCAAACTAATATATTATATAAACTAAACATCTACTAGATAGTGTGTACGGACGCATGGAACGACATCGAGCTTTTTATTATAGCAAACGTTTCGGTTAGATTTCGATTTAGATTACTATACGTGTTGATCCGTTCGTCCGTCTATGTGTCTGTGATGTCTGAATTTTTGCGTTCAACCTACAAATTGCAATTTTTAAGATATTTTTCGCGAAGTTTGTACCAAAAATGGATTGAATCAGACCATCTCAACGCTTTAATTTGAATAAGTCGTTTTATGAAAAAAATTGACAATTTTCAAAGTTAATCGACAAAAATTTCTATAAGTAACAGCATTGCTGAAAGCAGTCTTTATCGAATGGGTTACGTTTTTGTACGGTCTTCCTACAAAATATAAGCTTTATGCGGCAAAAAAAGTCTAATTTTTAGTATTTCGTTGTGAAAACTGGTCCGCAATACTATATAATTTGACATAAAAACTTTTTATGTAAAATATGGGCCATGTACATCTGCTTATTAGAGATCCTAAACCTAGATAAGAATTCTCATAAAAACTAAGGATTAACTTGTATTAATTCATAGCGAAAACAGCCGAAGAATAAAAAGATTTTCGCGGAATAAAAATTCGTTTCAATAAATTGGAAGCACCTTTTAAGGTCTTTACCACATAAAGGCTGCCACGAAAAGTATACCTTTACATGAAAATAAAGTATAATATTTGGTATTTCATTATGCAAATAATTTAAAAAATATAATCGGCGAAATGGCGTAGGATATTTAATGATCGGCTTGCCCGACTTGTTTTTATACACTAAGGTGATCGAAACTAGTAAAAATTTTCTATTTATATGCCAAACTCGTTCAAATTTTTCCATAGTATCAGTTTCTTTTAGTTAAGGAAATGCTGTTTTTCACTTAAATGTGAAGTTTTCGATTCGATTTTATCTCAAAGTGATGTCTCCGAATCGAAATTTTCGAGTTTTAAGAGCAACTAAAAATCAGGCAAATTCTGATAGAATTTGAGTTGTATTGCTGATGAAATATTCTCAAAAAATCTATACCTTGCCATTAGAAGCGTATCCATCTCAAATATGTTTAAAATAAAATCAAATCAAACGTCCAAGGCGTTGCCTTTGCCTTCTTTGAATTGCTATTGTTAATCAAAGATACTAGATCTGGACATAATTGTTTCAACATTTTGGAAGATGAAATTGTATTCATAAACCGAATTTTAATGCAAATTGTTTGTTGAAATCCAAAGATCCGTTATTTTAGATGAAAGTTAAAAATTGAATCTCATTAAATACTGAAATATTGAATTGAACTTTGACTCAGATACAGGCTAAATTGCCACGAATCCAAAACAAAACTACTCGTTTCGATAAATAAATGGAAAAACTGTGACTAATTATTTTTCAATATAATGTATGCTTACGGTTAAAGACATTTCGATATTTCCAGATAAGTACTAAAATATTGTAAATATTTTAAATTTTTATTATTCAAATAGTGGCAGAAACAACATGAAAACATAACTTGTGACCAATTTTTGGAATGGCAAAAGGCCAATGACCCTGATATACAAGCTTTAGGGGTGCAACGCCATCTGGAACAAAACGGTATCGATTGTCCAAAATGTAAATTTCGGTATTCATTAGCCAGGTATAGATGCGTATACGTACATATATATATATCTATATAAACATTCCTTCTCCTTTCAATTTCTTTTCGATTTCGTTTTCTTAAATTTCATCTTTAAACTTATTTTCAAAATATCCTAGAGGAGGTTGCATGCATTTCACTTGCACTCAATGCAAATATGAATTTTGCTATGGTTGTGCCAGACCGTTTATGATGGGAGCCAAATGTAATATTTCCCCCTATTGTGCTAAATTGGGTTTGCATGCTCATCATCCTCGCAATTGTCTTTTCTATTT
Source organism: Glossina brevipalpis (assembly GCA_000671755.1). NCBI lineage: Eukaryota > Metazoa > Arthropoda > Insecta > Diptera > Glossinidae > Glossina > Glossina brevipalpis. The sequence goes on from KK351145.1 coordinate 320,239, forward strand.
ACGAGATAAATTACCCATACAATTGCAAATTCTATTGAAAAATCATGGCGTAAATTATGAAGAACATCCTGTAGATAAATTAGCTGAAAGTAATGCAACAGCTACTGTGACACCGTTACGATGCCCTATACCTATACAAAAAGAAACACCAACTGGTTTAGTGGATACTAAATGTAATAACGATGTCCCTGAAAAACATGGCGGCATGTGTCGGTTAGTTAAACAAATATTTCCAATATATGTTTTTTTTTCTTTCTTTTGATTTTTTTTTTTTTTTTTTTGTCCCTCGACACCATTAGCACTCATTATGTGGAATATTTAACGGCTAAAGTTGCAAAAGCCAACATCGATCCTTTAGCAATCTTCGATTTAACGGATTGTGTTCAAGAATTACGAAGACGTGGTATTGCTTTGCCCGAACGTGGGCCTTGGGATACTGATGAAATTTATAAAAATATGTGCGCAGAGGTGAATATTTTGATTCAAAATTTTTATATAATAATTGAAAAAAAAATTTTGTAAAAATTTTCCTTTCATTCTTCACACTTACTATTATAGGTTATCAAACAAAATATACCATTGGATAGTGTTTAGAATTAGTAACAAACCAAGAACTCTCACTTTTTTACACATTAAAATTTGATTTTTAATTTTTTGTTTTCTTCATTTTAATTTTATAGTTTTTATAATGAAACTTTCTATGTTTGCCACAATGTGTACTTTGTCTGTTCAAATTTGTTGATACTAATGTGTTTGATATAAATAAAAACGAACAAAAAATATATTTCACATAAATCATTTAAAACCAATGAATGACTGTGTATATAATTTGGATGATTACAAAAATAAACAAAATGAGGTAAAGTTATACCATTTGGTTTATCTGTTGCGTGCTTAATAATTTTAATGTATATATGTAAACACACAACAGGCAACAAAACTTCGCAAATGTGACAGCTAACAACTGTTTTCAATTAAATTCTTTTTCGTATAATGCATTAGGAGGGGGTAACAACACTTTAACAACTTTAAAAAAAAAAAAGCCTCTTTTTAACAATTTTTTGGGATGAAGGAAAAGTTAATAAAAGAGTAAAATTCCAGGAGATCATTAAGCACATAGTTAAGTATTAAATAAATACATATATATATATATATATATATATAGGAGACAGACAAAATAATATGAACCCTATGCAATATAGTATCACGATTGTAGACAAACGATATGAAAATACCATGGAAAGTCATGGAATTCACTCGCTTGAATACAGGCTGTTTCCATAAAAATAGTACTACGTGAATTCCATAAAGCACAAAAGGGGTTTTGGTCAGACAACATAAAACTAGCGCGGCAGCAATGACAGCAGAACTTAGTAATACTGTTACTAAGCTAAATACAGCTAATAATGTTTATAGAAGCTAATGCCAGACAACACACAAAACCTCACGCTACAGTAGAGCTCAACATTTACTTAAGTAATACTGTTTCGATAAAAACAATATGGTGGGAGCTACACAAAACTAGCATTCATTGAAGAGCTACAATCGCGAAATTCTGTATAACGTCAGGTATTCATTTATTTTGTCTATCCATTATACATATAATATATATATGTTTTTATCACAGATCTTGATTATTTCAAAACAATGAATATAGACACATAAACTCTACATAACCTAAAACGTTGTACAGTTTCTTATATTAATTATTGATTGATATTTCCTTTCTTTTGTAAAATCTAGGATACTCATCAGAAACTTCATCAATTTCGAGATGTTCAAATTATTTTGTCTATCATCCTTGCTATCTTTAAATATTCATTCACAGTCTCTTGCCTCGAAAATTTTGTATCCAAAAATGCTTTTTTTTTTGATGCATCCTTTAAAGACTAATTCCCACGTTTTCCTCTATAAGTGAAGAAAAATCCAAGAAAATGTCTAATTTGATAGACGAATTCGTAATTAACTCTAAAAATTTCATACCAACTTTTTAAATTCCTGGCAAAGGCTTTGAAAGCTATTGATTCGCTTTCGGGCTTATATCTATTCACCCTATTCGCCTTATTGAATTTAAATATGAAACTAATTATTAGACAAATTTTATCACATCAAACACAACATTGACTCAATATTAACTCGAAATACTTGGTTTTGGGGGAAAAATGTTCTAAGAGTCTCAAGATTTAAAAGTATGAGTGAATTTTTGTCTTACCTCTAATCTCACTTTTAAGGGCATAGCAGGGATTAATTTATATTTATAACTTGAAGTTTTGTGTTTCATGGGCCAAATTGTAGGCCCTACGACTTCGTTTGAAATATTTAACGTTTACACCACTCTCGACAAACTTTCGATCATCCATCGACAATTTTTCACTCAAATTTCGCTCTTTCTACGAATTTCTTTTTATATACTTTTTATATATTTTTAGGGAGCGTTCCAATTTAAAAAAAAAAAAAAACACGGAAAAAAATTCGTAAAATAGATCATCGTAAAAGTTTTCGTTTCTTTGAGAAATTCAATAAGTGACCAAATCTCTTCCTAACTATGTCAATCTCTGCAATCTCTGTATGACAGAAATTTGATGTTTGCAATAAGAAAAGTAAAAAAGGATCTGTCAAATATATCAAAATATATGATATTTAGATTGAACTTCAAGCTTACTATTCTTGATGGTTAAACCGCACATTTCCAAGAAGAAAACGGTATGAAAGTTTGATCCAAAATATATCGTAAACACATGTGTCCTGTATGTATACACAATGAATATTTATTATGAGCGAATACAATTGCGTACATAAATCTATAATTAATAAATATTTCTAAATTTTCTATTATTAATGTACTCTCAGATATGCACACTTACTGTAACATTTTTTTTTTTTTTTGTTCTTATTAAATGTTTTAATATTAAAGTACGCGTATAACACATTTGCTAAAAAAACTAAATACAAATACAACAAAACAATTCTAAAAAGTTGTATATTTTTTTTTTTACATTTACATTTCAACTCTAAACTATTAAGAGTTTTCTTATTTTAATCTCAAATTTTCTGCTTTCTTTTTTTTTTTTGTTTTTTTTATTTTTTATTTTTTTTTTGTAGTAAATTTGTTAATTGACTTTTTGTAAAAATAGTATATTTTTGTGCCCTAAACTTTTTTCTCTTTATTGTCCATGTAATATACTAAAATTTTTGTCCCTTAATTATTTCAATTCGTTACATCGACGATAGCTAAACTTTCAATTTCTGTATCGAAATTTGCCTCACAAGTGGCCAGCCACTCGAGTACTCGTTTACGTATTGCATTTTGATCCAAAGTACTTTCGAGACCATAACTAGACATCATACGTCTAAGACGTGTTTTATTCTCATCGGCAGAATGTCGACAATCTTTCTGATTTAAATAAATGCAAGAATCTTGATCGGGATTTGGTGAAATGAGAGTAGCTGATTTTGATGCTGTTATACGACATTCAACCCAACGATCTTTCATGTATTTAACGACTTCGGTTACTTTACAGCGATCTTCAGGATCATAGGATAAATATTTGCGAAAACATCTCATTAAACGTGTAGAAAATTTACGAAAATTATCTGGAATTTTGGTAGTTTTACGTTGCTCATATTTCATAAAGCCCGCATATTGAGTATCCTTAACCCAATCGGCAGCATTCCAAGGCGGACTGCCGGTTAAAATGTGAAACATCAATATACCAAATTGCCATGAATCACTAGATGGTAAACAATGAAATCTTTCGTTTTTAACGATTTCTAAAACTTCAGGTGGCACGAAACTGGTCCAAGTATGCTTTACTTTATGCACAAGCAAACCTTTGCGAGTCGTGGCTCCAAAATCGCATAATTTGACACGTGAAAAATCTGGAGTAAAGACTAAAACATTCTCCAATTTTAAATCGCGATGAACCAAATTTTTCGAATGAATAAAACCCAAAGCTGAACTCAACTGTTCCGTAATCAATTTGCATGCATTTTCATGAAGACCATTCGGACCAACATTTGAAGCCAAATCTCCATAGGGAGCATGTTCCATGGCAAACACATAATAGTCTTTTGTTTGAAATGCGACATTGTAAGCGCTTAATATGTTGCGATGATGTGATAATTCATAGTTAAAATGAAATTCTCTTTGAAACTCTTGTGTTGTAGTCAATTCGGCATGAACTGCTTTTAATACAACTTGAGTTTGGGTAGGTCGATGCAAAGCTAGCATAATTTTAGCAAAACAACCTTCAGCCAATACCTTCTCAATATTATATTGATCGTTAAAACTCATTAAAGGTAAATCAATATCGCGTACAATATGAATAAGGCCGCTATCATCCTTGTCTGGTTTCTTATAGATGCTACTACGTCGGCTTATCGAGGCAGCAGAATTCGGAACTTCTAATTTCATGCTGGTACTGTTTGCAGTTAAAGGTGAATTACAGCGATTGTTATTAGTGCATGTACTACTATTATTGTTGCTATTACGTGAGTGTGTGCTACCACCATCGCCAGGACGTGATCTACGCAGGCGAAAAGAAAACGAGCGCTTTTCTGTAAAATAAAAATAAAATGTAATAAAAAAATTAAAATAACGATTTATAACCATTTTCGTTATCATTTCCATATTTCCCATTTCATATTTATTTTTAAAAATGAGTTAATTTTTATGTATATTTCTTAGCAAAGATCGATAACGATCACATCAGTTAAGACACAAATTTGTCACATGAGTTCTGTTGCCATTGGAAGAGACAGTGAGAGAGAGAGAGAGAGAGAGAGAGAGTGACAGAGACCTATTAGTTTCATTAAGGCATTTGTAACACTAATAAAATCTCAATTTATTTTCAAAAAACAAAATTTTCATTTTTTAGTTTATTGTTACGTCATAAAAAGTAACCAAGCACTTGCTCATCTTGCCATAATCCATAATCAACGTTAATCAAAAATGAAACAATTTCTTCTACTGTTTGTTAGTTAAAAACTACTGATAATACTGGTAAAAAAATATAAAACAACAACTGATCGACTTACATAAAACTCTTAAAATTACGTAAAAATCATTTTCTAAGATAAAAAATAAAATTATTTAATATTTAAGATCTAAAAGATGAGTATTCAATATTCGCTTTAAATGTTCTATAATTTTCTTAATCAGTCTGCTTATACTTGCATATATAATATTTTTTTTCGTTAACTATATGTGTTTGTCACCGTTGGTCACGTATACATGATTTATATGCATTTCTTCATATATCTTGACTTTGATGTTATTCAATAAACAAAAGAAGCGTTAATAAAAACGCATAAGATTGTTTGAGTGATTTCGTGGAATATACAAAAATAGATTTTTTTGTTTAAAAAAAAAAAAAAAAAATTAAATAAATAAAAAAATTTTTTAATTTTTTGTATAGAAAAGGAAAATCATTTTTTTTTTCCTCTTAAAAAATTGTCTCACAAAATGACAAAAAAAAGAAAAATATATTTATTTATGAAAAATTTTTTCATAATCATCTTGAATTCGAGTAATGATGATGACATTATTCTCAAAATAAGTGCAAAAAATAATTCTAAACACTAAAAATTGACAACCGTTATACTTTGTTAAATTTTATAGTCAAATGTACATTTTTAAATTTTTTTATAAATATACAGCAAAAATAATAATAATAATAATATCTAGTATAAATTTAGATCTCTCTCTAAAAACATATTCAACCCATAATGAGAATCTTTAAAATACGTTTAAGAAGGTCGTAAAATAAAATGTGGCAAAAGAACGTCGCCATTATGTCTGATCGTACCGGTCCAAAATTACGCCTACAATGAAATTTCATACACTTTTACATATCTTTTTCTCTATATATATGTGTTCATTTTTATGTATGTATATGTAAATAAGTAAAAAAGATGTATATTCGCATTGTATACCGAAATTTGAATACTCAGCACTTAAGGCCCAATAAACTGGTTTCGTTTCCTTTATATATCATGTGTAACGGTTAGATCGGCTCTTTAGTTTTGATAGGTCAAGTGATTGTAACACACGGAAACAAGCAACTCCAGTTCTTGATAAACTTAGCGAGGGAAATCAGTGAAAATTCATGAAAACATAATTCTTCAAAATTCTTCTGGTGAGAAGAATATATCATTCTCCGCAATGTCACGTTAAGAAATCATTTAATTCTGTTCATGGATCTACTTAAGATGAGCCAAAAATCGAGAAAATGTATCCCACATGACTCCAAAAAAAATATCCTTTTTTTGTTTCATTTTTTAATATAATATTTTGCGATAGAAATATGATATATATATAATAATGAACGAAAAGCTTGTTATTCTATTCTATTAAGCTAGTTAACGTGGTTTTTGTCGCCATATATTTTCTATTTTGAAAAAAAAAAGAAATTGTATTGAATTTTTACAAACAAAATTTGCTATACAATAAATTTAAAAATTAAAAATTTACGAATAAGTCCGCATTTGCCAAAAATGTGTTTACTATATTGATATATACGATATGTAGTATATATTGAAAGAATATTGAAAAATTTAACTCGGGAATATATTTTTAAGCAGGAACAGCTCTTGAAAAAAAATAATATTCTCTACCCTTTAATATTCGAAAAATTTATTGAACATATATTTTTGAATATTAAATGAAAAAATGATCTTTGACAAAATATTTAAAAAATAGCGACACTGAAGCCATTCTCGCAAAGCATATTTAATTTCGATATGTTCTGTAGCATGCAATGTAATCGTTGCAAATTTGATTCTAAAAAAAAGTCATTTAATCTATATATTTTTAGCTAGTGATATATACAACGGATTTAAAAAATAATGTCTGTCAAGTATTTGAAAAAAAACGTCCAATGTCCGTCAATTTTTGACAAAGAAAGAGGAAATCGTTTATTAATAATAAGAAAAAAAATCAAATTAAATTATCGAAAAATCCTTTATAAACATCTGCGTATAAAATGCCATCGGAAAGATATTATTACTTAATTGTAATTGGTTGGTATTATGCTGCCTACCGTTAGTTCTCATAGTACGTTCGGAAAACTAAATTTTAAGAATATTTAAAATTTTGTTACATTTACAAACAGCTTCTTTTATCAAATCTGAAATATATAAGCAATACTTTGAGTAAAGAGAGAAAAAAAATTGTTTTTTTTGAAAAATTTCCAATAATGTTTCCCTTTAATTTGAAAATTTAGCGTAGCTTCTCTCACGAATCATATAAATATGTGAATCAATAACTCTTGCAGTTTATAAGTTTTTGTATCGTACAGACTTTCGTGTAAAGTTCGGTTTTTCAAGTTAAAAGAGAGAGAGAGAGAGAGAGAGAGAGGGAGAGCACGAGAGAGGGAGAGCACGAGAGAAAGAGATTAATAGAAAACTACGTATGTACTTACTAAAGCATTCATTATTCTCCTTCTCTTTCTCTCTCTCTCTCTCTCTCTCTCTCTCTCTCTCTCTATCTCTGTCCCTCTCTCTTTCCCCCCAAACTTTTTTGACGCTTCTTTCACTATGAGGTAGAAAAACCTATAGAAATTAAAAAAAGGTTCTCGGAAATTTCGCATTAACTTGGATTATATATATAGATACTCGAGGGAAAAAAATCGCACACTTCCAATTTGTCGCTTCAAATTTAAATATTTGCTAATTCTTACCCATCCATGGTTACCATGAAGACACTTCCTGCCTCTTGTCAGAGGTCGTTACTACCTCTTTAGGTTTGAAGTGAAAATGTAGAAGTTGTGCGATTTCTTAGCTCTCGAGAATATTTTCTAAAGTGCGCACACTTTCGTCTTACAAGAGATACATTGAAATTCACATACTTTCATCTTTTAGTAGTGATAATAAAAATTATGCCAAGAATTGTTTTGTCTTAAACATAAAGAAAAAGAAAAAAAATTTAAACGTTTCTATGAATAAAAAGAAAAAAATTGTTAAAAAAATAGAAACAAAAACAACTTCCCGAAATAATGTCATTGAATTTTCTTAGCAAAAATAATCATCATCAGCTTAAATTTATTAGATGAATACAATGTTTAAATCTTTTTCTATATTAACCTATGTGTGTTTTCATTTATAAATCATATCTGGGACTTTAGTTGCTATCCATATTTTCAGATAAGAACCGAAGATATTTGTCACTTTCTATAATTTAAAAATCAAATTTGAATTTGTAATATGGATATAAACTCTATGGGTATAAATGGGTATGGGCATTGGTCCGCACTTATATTCCCTGGGTAGGGATAAAAATTTAAAAAAAAAAGAAGAAGTAAGAGATTCGGCTGTGCCGAATCCACCAACTCTATCTTAAAAAAAGGAGGAAGACTAAATTTTAATAGGTGAGCGTAGCAGATTTTTCTCTATTTTTATGGAATACCATGGAGAACAGTTAGTCATGGAATAACATGGAAAACAGCAAGAAAACGGATGTGCTTTCAGTTTAGACTGTAGGCGAGGCCTGTGATCGGTTTGGTTCATTTTCAATAGAAACGTATATAAAAGAATTTTCAATGTTTCTGCCAGATTTGAAGCCGATATCTTCATTTTTGTGCAATCAGACCATCACATACATTATGCAGATGGACAAACGGACATGCTTAAATCAATTCTAAATTTGATGCTGATCAAGAATATATATATATACTTTGTGCGATCTCCTTTTGTTTCCTTTTGGTAGTTACAAACCAAATGACGAAATGAAATATACCCTTCACCTTCGGTTGTGGGTACAAAAAAAAAGTGGAAAAAAGATTAAAAACAATTTATTTCGAATTTAAAGGTTATTTATATAATTATTTTATATTTGAAAAAAGGCATTGAACTAAATTTTTTAATAAATGGAAAATCCATTTCAATATGAATAGTTTTGTTGATAACGAATCGCGGAGCATTAACATTCAGATGGAGACTTTTAAATTGAAATTATTAAAACTGATTGTTTCTCACAATAATATGCCATAGATCTAAAGGGGTTGAAAAATACCTTTGCATAAAATATATTTCTTTCTTAGATTATGTTGAGATTCTGGAAAAAATGAGCCAGATGAGATTCTTTTGATTTTTAAGTCAACTTGCCGCACTTTCTTCAAAATTACTTTAGCAGATTAAACAATCATGTAAGCCCTTTGTGGTAATATCTTCTATCTTCTAGATAACACCAATTAGATAAGAAGATTGAATTTTATTTTTTACAATATAATTTTTGTTTCTTAATTTATTTTAATAAATTTTCAAAATTTATATAATTTCCGTTTACATATTTAAACATCATACCCGTATTATTTTAATGTTCCCATAGGGGGACAGTAACTTGTCTTATTTTACAGACCTTTTCTTATAATATTTATTTATCACCTTTCGTTTAGATTGCAATTTAAATATAAATGATAATAATAATAAAAATACATTTTTCTTTTTTTTTTTTTGCAATTTTATTATATTTACGTTTTATATTTTGGTTCTTCTTTATATAATATATAGTATGATTTTTTCCCCACCACTTTTGTAATTATGTTATTTTAACTAAATTTTTTTATTTATTTATAAATTACCATATTTCAATTAAAGTTCGCAACATTAGAATTTTACAACATTTTTTTTTTTTGCACTACACAAAATACTAATACTTTTTAGACATATACATCTCACAAAACTAAAAGACCTCAATCCATTAATTATAATTATAATTATAATAATTATATTTCATAACATATAGAATTTAATTCATAACTCAGACGGAGAAATATTAACACGTCTCAGTTGTTTTTAAACCCTGCAGTTAATATGATAATAAAAAAAAAAGTAATAATAATAAAACTACCTAGCGATTAGAATTAACTTAGTATGAAGTCAAACAAACTTCTATTCTCCCTAAGATGAATTTTTAATACTCGCTGCATTAAGCATAATCATGTATAGGATTCAAGAACAACTAAACTCTGTTTTACTGTTTTATTTCTTCCGAGATTTCAAGTATAAATAGCTTAGATAGTTATGTGCGTAACATATAAATTCCAATTGTCTACATGCGACTGCTCAATGTATATTAAAATTTAAAAGATCGATTTCAACAAGCAACGTTTAACCCTTAATGCATAGTGCTGCCAATTCTCTACACACTAGTTTTATTAATTTTATTCGAAAATCTGAGTGTGAGCGTGTCCGAATGCAAGTCGATAATCAGAGGCAATAAATCATTTGTGAAAATAAAATTTAGCATTACTTTTAACGGGTATTTTATATTTATTTATTTTTTTCACATCTGTAAATGTGGCGACTGATAAAGTTCAGTATGTTATTTGGAGAGATATTTTCAATTTCCGATTTTCGAATTTCCTATAAAGGAATGATTTTTGCAATTAAAAAAAAAAAAATTACTTCTTATCTGTTGTAAAGAAAGCTACCAGATTTTTTGGAAATACCTACACACGACTTCTTTCCAAAATTAATGCTTAATATTATTATCTGAATTTTTGTTTTTACTTTTTGCATAACCTATGTCTACTTTCGTATCAAAAACGATTATTTTGAAATTCAAAACTAAAAATCATGCATTTAAGGCATAAAATGCAGCATGTTATTCTGTTTTAAATTGGAAAAAATGTAACTGAAACTATTCATATGATAAACATGATGAAAATAGAATCTTAAACGATAAAAAGCGCAAATTGAACCAGGATAAGCAATCACATTTCTTGCAAAGCCGATTATTTATGCCCAGAAATTAGTAGCGTTCTTTTAAAGGGATTTAAAAAGGAATCATTTGCTAACAATATCCAAAGTCTGGTGAAACTGTCACGCTTGAACGATATTAAGCTCAATTAGTTAAACCAAGTGACGCCCTTAAGGGAAAAGAAAAACACCATTTACGGGCAATGGAACTCGAAAAATCCTTTTGTTTTATGACAACAAAAAAACGACAAAAACAACTAAAGTTTCCTGAGGTAAAGCCATCCAGGAAATGATCTTCAACTTGAGCTGGGAATTTCTTCCGTTTGCGGATTATTTACCAAACCTCGTCATTTCTGATTACCACTTGTGTTCGGATCAATGCGATTATATTTACGAGAACAACGATTCGTAAAAGTTGAACATACGCTAAAATAATGGATATTTCGCCTCGAAACCGTGAAGTTTGTACTACGTGAGCATCCTTAAGCTACTCAATAAAAAAAAGGCCAAAGACCATAGAGCTTTGCAGCAAATATGTTTTCAATAAAGGTGAATTAGATCAAAAGAAGCTCATTTTCAATTTTTACACCTCTTATATACAAGATATTTCGTTAATTGTAGGTGAGTCAGCGAAGTGAAATCATTTTTACTATATCAACGTATCGCTAATTAGATTAGTATTTATTATAGAAATAGTTTTTTATTTGTTTTAAGAGTATCTATGCAGATGCGTCCTTACATTAAGATTTTAATACTAAATATTTATAATCGATTTAGTATCAACGACAGATTATTTCTTTGATTGTTATTTGGATTTATTTGGACAATCCATATCGCGAACTAAAAGGTTTATTGTATTCGCCTTTAACCTTAGCCCTCGAGAAGGGGATTCTGGGATTCTTATGAATCCCGCCATCTTCTTTTTTGGCTCGGAACACTATACCGTGTCTGGCATTATGTAGTGTTTGCCGAACGCCTGATGCCTGACTCTGCTGAGAGCCTCGCATTCATACATGATGCGTTGGAAGGTTTTCGTCGCCTATTCACAAAATCTGCAAGAATCGTAATATGAGATACCTATATTTTCCAGGTCCATATGTGCGAAAGTTAACACCCCCAGTTGTAAATTGTTTCATGCAAAACTTTTTCCAACAACGAGTACATCTGCCGCTATCAACTGAAGGACTAACGAACTCCGTTTATGCGTTTCTCTACGAATAGCAGCAGGGAGAACAAGTTGTTTTATAAACGGGCGACCGAATAGACCAAAAAACTAAAGCCACGAAAAATCTTACGCTAACGCAAAAAATACACATTTAAATTATTAAATATGTTACGGGTATTCCAGATAAAGGGCCTTATACGAGCTTCAATTGTAGGTATAATAACTCAAGTCAATTTATTGCCATCTTGTCTCTCTATTGTGGTAATTCTCTTATATTCGTAATTAAATAAATCAAAGATCAGATTAAAAACTGAACATAAACAACCTTAAAAGCGACTCAAAAGTGTTCGAAAATTAAAACAATTTTTTGTTTTGAAAATAATTAAAACCTAATGAAAATTCTATAACAAATGCCCAGTTATAACGATCTTGAAATTACCATAGAGTTTGGACCCATATTCCAGATTCATCAATAAAATGGTGATAGCTAATGGGAAAATGAGAAATTTTCAATTGAAAAAAAATGAATTTAAGATTCGACTCGAGACGTGTCTGCTTTCCTTCAATATAGGGAAAGTGTCAAAGAATTTGTTTGATTCTTCGTAAGTTAGGAATGTTTAGTTTTCATTTTTCTAATCCTAAAAGAGATTTCAATACAAACTTAGCTTCTTTTTTTTGTGGTAAGAGTTTCGACCGGTGTTGTAGATTGACCATTAAAATCATAACAGCTAACAGGAAAATTGAGAATTTTCAACTGAAAAATATTTCAAATTCGACTCGAGATTTGTCTGCCTTCCTTAAAGATAGGAAAAGTGCCAAACAAAGAATAACCTCGTCTGATATGATTCGTTTCTTCTAAACCTAAAAGTGATTCCAATACAAAGTTTACATTTTGTTTTTTGCATCAGTTTGTTAGAAGCAAAATTCTGGCAAAGAAGTTTTGGAAAAATTAATACAATAAATATTTAAAGTGATTTTGTGTATTATATTTGTACTTTGTTTTGAATATGTATGTATGTATATATATATATGTGTGTGTGTGATTTTTTTTCTATTTTTATGTCTCTTTCTCGAAACCACAAACTCCCTAAAGTATAAATGCACACATATCGTATTTATATAATAAAAGTCTGTGCCTGCCTGCCTGCCTGCCTGCTTGCCTGCCATATAACGAAAATGTTGTTGTTCTACCAAACGTCTCTTTCAGTTTAATAATGCTGCCGGCATGCTGTTATAGCTGTTGTTTTATTTTGAAAGACTTTGGGGGCATTGCTGACGTCAATGAAAATGAAATGATGAAATAAGTAGCGTCTTGCCTCCTTAACAATTTCCATAAGAGCTGTAGATATTCTTTCTTTTTTTTTTTTTTTTTTTTTTCTTTTTTTCTCTTTTGATCGTTTACAATACTTATATATATATCACCCCTTATTGCCTGTTCTAATGTAATAATTAACGTAAATATATGCTTTTTCCGAAAGATTAAGTTTATGGCAAATGCATGATTTTGAGTGCGTACATTTTATCGTTGCCTCTCACCATTCCCTTCCGTACGAACAGAAGTTCGTTTAATTGTGTATTCATTAAACATTGGTTTGGTTGGTTTTGTTGACTAAATAATGGCGACAAATTTTATATATTTATATTAAAAACCACTAAAAAAAATATAAACACTGATCAATTTTTATTGTTTCTAGGTTTTTTTTTTTTTTTTTTTTTTTTTTTTTTTTTTTTTTTTTAAATAAAACTTAAAGAAAAATTACTTAATTTCAATTTAATTACTTGTGTTTGTTTATATGATTATTTGTTATACAATGTGTTTACGTATAATTTATATAAATTCATTGGACGATATAATTACGTTAAAGTTTTATTCCAACTATACTATATTAAAATAATAAAGCTAATAAGACATTAGAAGTAAAAAAAAAAAAAAAAAAAAAAAAAAAAAAAAAAAAAAATTTATTTTAATGTTTTATACGTATGTGTTTTGAAGACATATTCGTTCATTTATGAAATTTATTATTGCGCGAAGGTGACTCTAGTGAAGGTGAATGTTGTTATTGCGTTTTTTGCTCTTTCATTATAAACAAGACATCTGTTATAAGATTCTCTAAACACACTCCCTCGTTAGATATATGCAGTTTTATCTACAACTGTAATATGTAAAATGTGAATGATAACCTTTTCAAATCCTTCACAAGGTACTTACGCGTTATAAAGCTTTTACAATTTACGCAACACAAGGATATTGAAGTACGATGTAAGACTATTCTTATAACAATAAGTGATATCCTTTTTGCTTGTTAGATAACCACTTTAAGCTAAAGATCTTATAAAACGTTTTTTTTTTCTTTTTCGTTTTTTCTTTCTCAAATGTCTTTTTCATTTCATTCTTAATTAACTTATCACATAAATTGCATATAATCCTTTACGTTGTAGCATTTCTCCTCTCTTACCATATTTAAATGTATATTTAATTTTAAACTTCTCCATTGTGCGTAAATTTTTTTTATTAAACAAAAATATTTTTTTTTAAAAACTTAAAATATTTTTTTTTAAAAACTATTTTTTCGTGGTGATGATATAAAAAACAAAAATTAAAAATATATATAATATTTTAGAAAATGAAATGCAAAAATTGTGTTCAGCTTGAACGGATACATTTGTACGATAATATTTTAAGGATCAAAGTCGGGCCGTATTTTATTTCCAAATATGAAATAAAATATTTTAGAAAATGAGACGCAAAACTAACGTTTGGTTTGAAAGGAAACATTTTTACAATAATATTTTAAGGATCAAAGTCGTATCTTTTTTTTGGTTTCACACGTGATTCTACGTATACTCTACATATATTCTACATATAATGTCAGAGCATAAGTTAAGTTACCAGTTAAAAAGCAAATTATCTCTTTCAAAGTTCTAAATAAATCACTATATTAATGAGATATTGATTCGTTTGATAGTGAAAACTATTAGGCAGCGAGACAGGCAGGTAGCAAGTAAACCTTTAAAGTCAGACTTTTCTTTTCATTTTTAATTATTTTGTAGAGAACAGACATTTGTTTGTCCTAAACAATCTTGCTTGGAAAAATAAAATCTCATTAAATTCACAAGTGCACCAACAAAGCAGCAAACTTAACGAATCGATGACACAAGAAATCGGTGAATATAAATGAACCTATAGGAAAAACAACGAGACCTAACAGATAAATCTAATAATGAAAGTTGATATGAACTTGAAATATATTTACGCATTTTCAAGTACAACACAAGCTTGATCTTTTCTAGAACTAAAATACCAGTTTAAAGCACCGCATAAGAATTTTTAAAGCATTCTACTAATTATGGGCGTGTCAGGTATCTCGCCGAAATCATTTCCATATTGAACTTTTGAATGGCGAAGTTCAAATCGGTCCCCACTATAAATTTCACCTTATAATTTTACGTGTATTATGGATATGTTTAAGACTGGTCACGCCCTTTTCCAAATTGAAACGATGACCTTCAATTAAGAAGATATGTATGTACCAAGTTCTAATTTTTTAATTCTAATTTTTCAACATTGCAGATGAACAAGCGGACATTGCTAAATAGAGCCAAAACCTTATACTATTGGAAAATAAGTCGACCTGTTATCGAATAACTGATCAAATTTTTGATGTTTCCATGAATAGTTTGTAAAGACTAATAATTTCCCGTTTGAAAATAAAAGTTCGTAAACTAATGCCTATGGTCAACAAGCTGATGTTTTCCAGGCATGCTTAGTTGATTTTGAATCTGAAGCTTATATTGCCTTTTACGATTGTCTGCCTGAAGTAATTCCTATGATCTAAAAGGAAGAAATTCTAACACTCGACCTTTTGCAAATATAATTATTGCTATAATTTTAACCTAATTATTATATTTTAAGAAGAAGAAGACGAAGAAAGTGTTTTTTCATCAAGACAATGCACCGTAACACAAATCAATGAAAATGATGGCAAAATTGAATGAATTGAGCTTCGAATTGCTTCCGCATCCACTGTATTCTCCATATCTGGTCCCCAGCGACTTTTTCCTTATCTACTTCACTAAAAATGCTTTCACTCACATACTAATAGTGCAACAACTGTCAAATTTATACACGTATCTTTTGAAGGTTAGGGCTAACTAAAAATCATTTGGATTTGATAACAATAGCAACATCTACGTGTCAACCTACGAACTTTTTAGCCCATCTGATGTTTATTGATGAGAAATATTGTAGTATTTGTACACCTACAGTTTTCACTGGTTTCTACTTTTTAACTTTGAATATTTTTTTTAGCCCATGTGGTTTTCTAAAGTAAAATTTAGGTTTCTACTATTTATTTATAAGGTCTAACGTCGCAGTTGATTCATTTAAGCACCTCTTGTTAATCTAAAATATTAACCGATCCGACTTCTATGTCACCAAGCTTATTGGATTGATGCGTTTGAAGAAAGCCACGCGGTATATTGCATAATAAGAAGACAATTTTTTTCTGATTATGCAAAATATACCTCGTTCCTCTAACCTGCTGTTCGAAAAAAATTTACCTTTCCAACCATTATAATAATCGTATTCGAAATCAGCTGTTAAAGTTTCGAATACGTAAAGCATCCCGTTTTCAGATCGTTCCTTATAATTGAAATAAAATTAAAGACAAATTATTAGAACTGAAATACCCAAAAATAACTTAACAAGAGGAATTATCAAACATAAAGAAAATAACCCAAGTTAGTTATGCGACCAAGGCAAACTGAAGATTTTGGTGCCTACAAGTTATCAGACTCCAAATTCGACAGATTAAGAGATAGAGGGATGAATGAACGAAGCGAAAGAGATGCCTTAGAAGGATTGTATGCATTAGAAATAGAAATAACTTTCTAAGCGTTTTTCTACGAAAAAAACACTTATTTTTAGAAAGGCGATACAAAACACATTACTCAAAGTTTTGACCATCCCTAGTTATACATTTTGCTCACTTTACTGATAAAGTGCGAAGTTCTTGTTGAAAGAACAAGTAACCTTTTGAGTCTGTCCACAAATGTATCCATTTATTACGGTGTCCGCACAAAAATAGTACACCAAGTTGATCACAAAGAATAAGTCCCGGATTGGGATAAATGTTAATTAGAAGAGGAAACGTCTAGTGAATACAGCAGAGAAGGTAACAAGGTTTAATTTGGTATTGTGTTTTTTTCCTTTTAGTTTCTAAGACTTCCTTCGGTAGTGATGATTTTATTTGTTTTTACCAATTCTTTATGCATTAGATCCGGCTTACTTTCTTTACCGGAAACACTTTTGATATCTAGTTTTATTGTCGATGTTAATGAATCGCCTCTCCACACACACTCCATTGCAATTTAACATCAATTCTTAGTATTAAGCAAGAAAACCAACCCTTGTTGCATTCGAAATATTTTTAGTGCAGAATTCAAGCTATTCAAAGCATAACTTAATTTTATACTGGTGCCCAAAGTTCAAAGATAGAATATTTGACCTTTTGGTTGCACTTTTGAAAATAACATTTTACACCAACACACGTATAATACCCAAAATAAAGTGTTAAAAATGTCGGAAATTATATAAATTAGATAGAACAGCTTCAGATTTGAAACGAATTCAATTAAAATAGTTAGGTGTGATGTCTTACTTATCATTGAATGTGAGACAGAAAATTACAACTTTTCACACAACAACTATTATGCAAATGAGAATAATTCACCTACAAAAACATTCACATTTCCCCAGCCATAAACCTATTACAGTTTTAGAAAAAACTATATAATAATTTTAATATATATTTTTAACAGCTATTCACACCTGGCCTCATGACAACTATGTGAGATATAATGCATAAAAATAGATTGATGAAGAAAACTTTATATAGGATAGGATAAAAGAGCATTTGACATACAGATTGACTTACGACATTATACAGAGAATGACTTTTATATACGACATTGTACATAAACCGATAGAAAGTTACGTTTCTTCACATCCTTAAAAAGATCTTCCACATTAAATTTTTTTTAACTTGAATTTATTCTTAATCATATAGATAGTGAACAGTTCAGTATAAAAAGTAAATCTCGATTTAAAATGCTTAGATACTCTACTAATTATATTAATTTAATCAGATATAACTCGATCTCAATTTTATATAAATTTCAAAAATGTATAATTTTTGTATTTTTATCGTAATAGCAGAGACGAACATATTTAATAAGTTAACTTAACTTTGTACAGGACTTACGAATGCACCTTTTGATTCTCTATCAACATTTAGAAAATACTGACAGCAGCCTATAACATGTGATAAATATAATGCATAATATATAATGCATCTCGCATTGGATATCACTTAGTAATAGCAACTATAATAATAATTTACAACAAATTCTAGTGAACTCTATAATTTTCTTTTAATATATTTAACTATTGTAGCATTATGGTCTCATTAATAATTTGTATAAAAATAAATTGTTTATAGGAAAAGGTATAAAAAATTTTGTGCGCAAACAAATCTGCTTAACTAACCAATACGGTGGGTGTGTTTGATTATTTTTCTTTTTCTTCTCGGTTAAAATAAATGTGAACGAATGTATAGATATATCTTATTAGCACAATTAAATTTCGCACGTTTAACATTTAAACAAAAACAAAAGCAAAAAAGCAAAAAAAAAAAACAGAAAAAGAAAAAGAAGAAAAACTATATATCTATAGACATGTACTAATGTATGTATGTATGTACACATAAATGGTCGAACGTTTTGTTAAGGTTTTCAATACATTCGATTGTTTATTTGATTAGAAAAAAATAAACCAGCAATAGTTTACGATATGATGAAAAAATTAAAACACACATGAATACATATACGGAAAGTATATATATATATATATATTGTGTTGTTATGGAAATGAATCACACAACCCATATAAATATTATGAAAAATTGTTTTTTTTCCCTAATACAATTGAAAGAAATCTTCTAAATAAACTGTTATAAAATAAATATTTCATATATCATTTAAAAATTGAATTGAATAATTTAAAGAGACATTTTTAATAAAATAAAAACTACAAAAGACATTTATTTCCAATCGCGAGTCTTCTAATACTCGATACAAATCAATAGCCTTTGCCATCAATTATTCTTATATTCTTGACGTAAAGTCGGATCACTTGCAAATTGTACACTTGTATACCTCGTCAATAAGTTTGACCGGGTGAATATTGGCTTTTTTTTTTTTTTATTTAATTTTTTATATATAATTAATTTTTTTTTTATATAATTAATTTGAATTAAAATGATCAAGGGCATTTAAAGCGAAGAGATTCATCGAAATTTGATTGTTCGAAGTACGCTATCGTTTTGGAATTAAAAAGGCAGAATCATTATCATGTGAATTTGAAGCTGGATCGCTTTGATATGAATTTGAAGCATATTTAGAAATTTATATGATTGATATGAATATCTTCTTTTGAAAAATGTTTAGTCACTGTCAAATCGACAAATTGCTTTGACTCATGTGCCGCCATCGTCACTTTATTTGCACAAAAAATAAACCAAATAATCCCAATCTAATAGAGATAAGGGAATTTGCAACAGAATCTCGGTAAAGAGCAAATGGGAACGAGCACGTAAATTAAGCTTCCTAGAAAAAGCTCTAGCTGAGTATGTGTTAAGAGACAAATTCCACCATAAGAGTATTTTATTAAATAATGAATTTTTAATTAAAGTGGCACGAGAATTAAATGATATTTTAAAAGTGCAACAATTTGTGTCTTCTCATAATTGGATTCAAGAGTTCAGAATGCGGCACAATTTCAACACAAAATCACAATCGTTGTCCGCCATTATCATTGGATTTAAAGGATATACTTAGGTATTGCAATCGTATGGATAATAAAGATAAAGCACCCATCATAACTTTAACGCACACAGCAACAGCGGAAGTAAAATTGAAATTTCCTAATTCAGCAGTGAAATTTTAGACATGTGAAATAATACTGATTATAATTGCATTTATAAAATGTTATATAATAGGAAATTTTTTGTAAAAATTTTAATTTAATAATAAAGATATAAATTAATTATATATTATTAATCTTACTCA
Organism: Glossina brevipalpis; assembly: GCA_000671755.1. Taxonomy (NCBI): domain Eukaryota; kingdom Metazoa; phylum Arthropoda; class Insecta; order Diptera; family Glossinidae; genus Glossina; species Glossina brevipalpis. Next base: position 340,229 of record KK351145.1, read on the forward strand.
ATCGTTTAGAAATGCTTGTGCTACGCTGGTGTTACTAGAATTGTAATAAGTCATGGACATTGAAAAATTTTTCTAAGTTTTTAAAAATATTTGATATAGTAGGCTCTTCAACATACCACGAGAAAACACTACTTGTTTTTTAGCCGAGGTCTCTTTCCATTTTGCTTCGATGACTTAGTAATAACTAGAAATATCTCGTAATAATCAAGAAATTGTTTCCTCGAAGTCAATTGTATCCCTTTAAAATCTTTTCTAAAATGTCACATTTAACAAATTATGGATTTATTTAATTCAACAATAAAGTTCGTTCGATTGTCGGCATCTTTCAATAACAGCTAATACAGTCATTAAATCTTAATATGAAATAATAAAATAAAATGGTCTTGTGAATCTAAAATTTTTGATTGAAATAGAAATGATTTTACTATTCCTTAAAAGTCTTATTTTTTCCTTCAATATTATCACCTTCAGACAAAAGGCATTTATAGCAACTTTTCCAATCTTCGCTATCCGTTTTATAGCCGGATTTCCGGAATGAAACTGAAAACTTATTTTGTTTCGTTTTTAACTCCTAATTAATTATTTAAATAATTCTTTTTCAAAAATTGGAGATTTTAATTTACTCGTTTTTCTTCTATATTTTGAAAAAAAAAAAAAAAGTTTTCAAAGTGAAATGCGATATTTATAGAGAAAATATCGTAAGCAAAAGGCAGTAATGGAAGTGACTTTATTTTTCAATTATCGTTTATCTCCGAAATGAACTACAATCTAGTCGGTCAATTACTATACAATGTACTCGGTCAATTACTATTGTATCAATTTGAAGCAATGTCTTTTAATGAATACAGCTCGCGCGTAACCTCAATATTGAACGATCTCGAGTGTTTCAAAACCTTTTCTTTTCTTTCTACGTTTTCTATTCTATAATGATGTTTTCATAGTGAAGCTAAGAATCGCCCGATGCTTTACTTTAGTTTGGGGAAAAGGTAATCCATTATTTTCCAATTCGAAATGTTAAATAAAGTCCTGAAGTTCTTATAAGATTGGATAGATTACCTTTTCCCCAAACTAATATATTTAATTATATAATATTTAATTATATATCGTAGAATTGATAGACAACCGAAAAACTTAAATACATCACTACCAGCATTTCAGACTAATTAGAAATTTTGATTAAGAATTTTTTTAAGTTTTTTATAGTTTCCAAAAACATATTCTTAGATCAATGTAACAAAATATTTAACACTATAAGTAAAGATATTTTTTGAAAAACAAAATAGAAAAAAAAAAGTACTTAAAACGTCGAAATTTTGAAATTGAAATTAAACCCTTATAATCCTGTCTGCTTTTGTTATCGTATATTAACCAAAATCTGTCAAAACATACTTCATGTGTTTTTTAAAAACAATTTTTTAAACAATTTGTTCCTTCAAAGCGAAAAAGAAAAAAGAAAAACAAAAAATAAAAAGCTAAACAGACAAAACGTAATACATGTTTGAACGAAATATAATTCAAAAAAAAAAAAAAAAAAAAAATCCCAAAAAAAAAAAAAAAAAAAAAAAAAAAAAAAAAAGAGTTGATTGTTGTATAAACATTACGCACACACGCACACACGCACACAATTTATCTCTCTAGGTGTTATTAACACTTAGTTAAAAGGCAATTATGAGTTTAAAAATGCAATACATGTGCGCATACTTGTACATATACCTCGCGAGACGTGTTGCCAAACTTTGAGTAACATATATCTAGGTACATACATGTATCACTTTTATGCGTTTGTTTACATTTTTAAAAGTCAACAGCAAGAAATGAAAATTTACTAATTCTATCATTAAGTTTGTAACACTTAAAATTATATGTCTGCTATGACAGGTTATCGATTATTTTATTCAAGTCCTATCCTATCCGTTTGTATATATTATGATCTGCTTGCTAAGGAAATTAACAATTAATTATAAATATTTAAATAAAAATTTTAAACATTAAAAATGATATCGGAAACGGAAATGGATCGTCCAGAAATACATAAGCAATAGCTTATAAAAAAAACATCATCGCCGAAAAACTTACTTTCAACTTATTTTCCTAAGTACAACCTACTGCTGCTCAAGTTAATCTGAAATTTGGCTTGAGCATTTAAAAACATTATATACTATACTCGAGAGGAAAGGTATCGTACACTTCCTACATTTATGCTTCACTTCACTGAATACAAGTAGCAGTACGGTTCTCTAACTAGTGCTGGATGTATGTCTTCATTGTAACGATGGACAAAGAAAAGTCTACCAAAAAACCCGTTAAGCGTTTCCCACAATACTGCATCCTTATATTTAAATTAATAAATATTTAAATTCGCGGTGTAAAAGTGGAAAGTTTGCGAAAGTTCTCCCTTTTTTTCTCAAGTATATTAATTAAGAGAAAATTACTCGTAGAAAATTACTCGGGTATCAAAAATTCGTTCTGAAACGAATATTGTTTTTTTAGTTATTTTTTTATTCATTCGTTTTTTTTTTTTGTTTTTCATTTTAATGTAAAATTATTTTTATTTTTATTTTTGTTTTTGTTTTTATTTAAGAGATGACTTTTTGTTTTTTTGTTGTTTCATTATGTGTCAATGGCAAATACTACGTCACTGTACACTTTATAAGCCTAAAAGAAAAAGAACGGGTAATAACACATATAGTTTTGACTTTAATAAATTATTTCATTCTTGTTTATATAATGAAACAAAAAATTAGGCCTTGCTAAACCCCGTAAATATTGTCTTTTTTTTTTTTTTGTTTTAAAAAAAAAAAAACTACGATACAATTATTCTTTTCTTTTTGATTACTTTTTAATAATTTATAGACTTTTTCAAATGAATTTATCAAAAAGTAGAAAAAAAACGAAAACTTTACTTTACATTAATCAAACACAAATACCTATACAAAGAGTGTACGAGGACAATATAAATATATTTAATAGTTAAAAATGATACGTCTTATAATAATTTTAATTGCATTTCTTGCATAGTTTTCTCTAACTCTTGAAATTGACATTCTGTCTGTGAAATGCAAAAACAATATTTAATGATTTTATAATAGAAAAAAAGTCAGAAAGCCGTCGGCAGTAAAAAGATCGTTTTCCTTCTTTTTTTTTTTTTAATAAAGCAAAAAAATGATTGAAATTTAATTGAATGCATATATATTATATAGAAAAGTATTTAAAAAGATTTTTATACGAACTGATTTAAAATAATCTAAATACGTTTGTGTAAAGTTACATAAGTTTGACCTCAATACAAGAGTCTAACTATCCTTTATGACTAAAATTCATCTATCTTTAAATAATATTTGAAAAAGGTAAAGACTTTCATCCAATTCGATCCTAATTTATTAAAATTATTCGATTTCATATCCGTAGAAAATCCACTTCTGTCAGCGTATAAAGAGAAGATAAATTTTAAGACTAAAAAGAATACGAAAATATATCCATGAATTAAATAAAAATACAAATTTTTTTTTGAAAGGAAGCTTTAGATATCCGCTACTTGAAGCAAATATGTCAGCTATGGAAAAAAAATGAAAACAAGTAAGAAATATATATTCGGCTGTGCCGAATCTTTTATACTCTTTTATACCCTTATCTTAAAAAAGAGGGAAAAACTAAATTATAATAGATGGGTGTGGCAGTAAAAGAACTTCCAATGTTTCTGCCAAATTTGACGCCGATATCTTCATTGTTGCGGCCAGGAGAATGTTTACCAAGGACGTTAGATAGTTAAGCAACCAGACAGATGGACAGACGTACCGACTGATACGTTTAGGTGGATTCCTAATTTCATACTGATCAAGAATATATACATTCTATGTGATTTCAGAAGCATCTATTTTAATGTTACAATCATTTTCACAAAAAGAATTAAATTTCAATATTCTATTATATCGAGTGGGCGGGACTCGATCCTTTTCAATTTTTCCCCAAAGACTACAGGATAACTAGCGCAAATATTTTTGGAAATTTTTCGAATTCAATCTGCTGGGTGGATGGGTTACGAGTAATGAGCAAAAATCAAACATTTTTTTTTTTTTGCTTCCAAAAGCAGAAGTGTTCTTAGTCTACGACGTAATGTGGGCTCGTCCTTGAATCGATTTAATCCATTTTCAAAACCAACCTGCGTGCAAGAACTCTGAATGTTTTTGCAAAATTTGAAGATGATACCTTCATTTTTGCGACCAGGAGAATGTTTACCACAGACATTACACTAACAGACGGATAGACGGACATGCTCATAACGATTCTAAATTTAATGGTGGGGTCTGCGAAGTTTCCTTTTGCTAGTTACAAGCCAAATTACAAAATGAAATATACTTTTCACCTTCGGTCGTAGGTATAAAACAGCATTTATATCAAGAGAGGAATAAAAGGGATTTTATTGAAAGTATTGTCCGTCGCTGTCTGTACATTTTTAGAATCTTCTCGATAAAATACGTATACCATCCTGGAAGAACATCTGTATCTTCACAAAAAGAATATTCTTTTTTGGGGGGAGTGACAGTAAGGATCGATGTCCTGCTTGGACACGTAAGTGATCACCGTTGGAAAATAGAGACTTAATCAGGCGGAACGATATCTGGTCTAAATTGTAGCAAACTCAAGTGCCCTTAACACTTCCTAAACAAGTTTTGCAACTTGTAATCGAACTAATGAGGTCATGATTTTTAGAATACTTCACTTGTTTTCCGCTGCTTTGAAATAATTTTTCTTGATAGTTACTAGTAATGCCTTTTGATTTTTCATAATTCATTTTCATAATTAAATGTATCCAGTTGACATCCCCAAATGGAAGTACCGTGAATGTGCATCCACTATGATATTATTAGTTCGCCTACTAAACATTCTAATTAATTTGCGTTTTACATAAATTAATCCATATGCCGATTAAGCAAGAAAAATAAAGCTCGCATTGAACTTAAAAATTTCCAAATTTATGCTATTTATACTTTAGTGGGATTACTGATATTGCTTTGCTACTAGGGAACTAGATATAGCACTTTGTCATAGAGGAGTCATAGTTTGATAATTTGATGATAGACGATGCTTATATAGATATTAATCTATTGTATCTTAGAAAAAGTTTAAGGACCTTTTTAAGCACTTGTGTGGGTGATATTAAAAAATATATTTATTTTTATACCCACTACTTAAGGTAAGGGGTATATTTCATTTTGTCATTTTGTTTCTAGCTCGTAGAAGGAAACTTCGGAGAACCCACAAAGTGTATATATATTCTTGATCAACATCAAATTTAGAATCGATTTAAACATGCCCGTCTGTCCGTTTGTCTATGTGTATAAAATGAATGGTAAACATTCCCCTGGAAAAACCCAGTTTGGAGAATTTTCAATTGGAAAAATTTCAGGTTTAAATAATTTTCAATTGGGAAAATATCAATTGCTGGGCTTTCCAGTTGGGATTATGGAGAATTTCACATACGTATTTGATACTGATCAAGAATATATTAGTTTGGGGACTTCAGGACTTTATTTAACATTTCGAATTGGAAAATAATGGATTTCTTTTTCCCCAAACTAATATATACTTTTTGTTTATATGTGCTTTGTAGATATTTCTAGATCTAATAGGCAAAATTATACCTCTGGTGTACCTCTTTTCATCAGACATGACTAGGAAATGATTATTTGAAAGGTGAATTTAGGTAACTAACGAAAAAAAAAGTACAATTTTCAATACTTAATGGATGAAATAAAAGGTTTGTTACAATGATTTATATAATCACAAGTGATATATTTAGATTTTTGAAATATTGTAAATCCCTAATAGGTTTGGTAAAAAAATGCATTGAGAATGTCTGTTTAACATCCTTACGAAATATAACCATCTTATCCGTCTCTTATTGTCTATTCATTTTAATAGGACCTTCTTTAATAAAGAAATAATTAAGATGTGTACACCATTTTAAAATATTTATCGACAGCATCTAAATGTTTTGTACTGTAAAAAAATGCACAACCTGATTGGAAATATGCGAACAATAAGCGGAAACCTGTTAGTTACACATTATTTACAAATATTTACCAAAAATGTAATTAAACAGATATTCTCCAAAGCAAACGAAAAGTTTAACGCGAAAATGCGTTTCATTAAACAACAACACTACGCTCACAATTAACGAAACGTTGTATAATATTTATACATATTTATATGCATTGAACTGGGGTAATGAATGCGATGAACATGTCCCCTCCATCCACATCTCGCGTAGACTCATCAAGCTTTTTACTTGTTTTTTGTATATTTCAATTTCTTTCTTTTGCTGATTGAATGGGATTTGTAGAGTGCGATAAAGTTCATTATTAAACTTGATCTTGAAATTATGATAATTCTAATAAAATATATTATTAATACTATTAAACTGTATTAAAGCTGTAAAGAAATTTCTGTTGTGTACATATAATGAAAGTATGAAAGATTTTACAAAATCATTAAAATAGAATTCAACAAGAAAAGTTTGAAAGTATAATCTCAAGACATAAATTTAAATACTGCTTTCTCAAATTGTGCTACTTTAAGCGTTTCAATAGGCAATCAGAAAGACGAATCAAGCTAAATTGACTATTTATTTTACATTATTTAAAAATGCATATATTTTATGAAATCATGAATGCGTCTTATCTGGGAGCACATAGTTTTCTCTTACTTTTATACATCGAAGTCATGAATTTTATAGTTTTGTAATAATTGTAAATAAAGCACACTTCTGATTGAGATTTAGATCAAAGTTTCTTATCAATATATTATTTGGATCATGCCATTATTTATAGAATACAATACTATGCAAATATCCTCCACGGGACATTTTACGAGACTCTATCCTTTGGAAGTAATTTTCGATGACTTGTCTGCCCATAGCGGGCAATAAATAGTTCGCCCATAACTTGAGGGGTGTTCTTTTGCATCAAGCGTCAAGAGTATGAGAATTGTTCGCTTAAACTCGATCCTCTACATAACCGTACAAAAAGAGTGCAGCGATAAGATTTCGCACGATTTTCGCAGATTCAAAACTTGAAATTACACGAAAATTTTCGCGCGTAACAAAGCGAAAACGGAACGTATTGTGTAGCTTGTGGCATCGTTCTGTTGAAAGCACTTGTTATCAACAAGCATAACTTTAATTTCATGCGCTCCTTGTCATTAACAAATATGGATCTTCTTCGGCACTTTCACCAAACGGGAAAAATATTTTCGGTCAATGGTGCGTTTCAATGACATATGAATCTTAAAAAAATCTATTGCAGATCCAATTTCTTCAAAGTTCTTCACAATTTTGCCTATAATCCGTTCAAATGAACGATTATGTCAACCAAAATCTTCGCATAATACACCGAATACCGAACCTCTTTTATAGTAAACTTTTACTATCTTTAAGACTTACATTGGTTCTTGAAAGTACAATATGGTAAAATGGCAAAAATCGCCCTAAATATATGATGCCCTGGATGATAGCTCTGCCTTGCATATGTTAATGAGACATGCTTTCGAAATCCGAACCATGGAATGGATAACCTTATATATCTATGTTCAATTTAAAACCGAATATCAATCTTTCCCTTACCTCCTAATGCTAATGTCTGCTTTAATAAATTTTATAAATCAAACTTTTAAGCTGCATCGTTATAGATTATTTTGACGATATGTTTTTTTCGTATATACGTATACAATATTTTTTTTATTCTTCACCATTCTGAAAACCATGAATGTTACCAGAAAAGTTAGATAATTCGAGTTCTTATGAAAAATGTTTACGTGTTCGCGCTTTCAAAACAATCGTCGTGACTTAAAACGGTTACAGAAAAAAAACTTACGTCAAAGAAAGCCGAGAGAAAAGTTACCACATCATCTCAAAAGAAAGAAAAAGAAAATAATGCATATGGGACAACCCTACAGATATACATTTAGCTAAATGGAAGCCTATACGTACAAAGACAAATCAGGAAAAAAAAAAGAAGAGAAGAAATACATCAAAACAAATCATTGCATTTCAAATAAAAGATTCGATTAGTTGACAATTTTTCAAAAAATAAAAATACAGAAATTCATACAATAGTACATGAGAAATAATACAATTATAATATTTTTCAATTTTTCTTATTTACATTACATTACATTACATTTGCTCTATAATATGTAAACACGTGTTGCTAATGCTTTGCATCCAATCTCTAATACGTATATACAGACGTAAATATCCATGTCAATCGATTTACTTAAAACAATCTTTTTCTTTTTTATTTTTTTATTTTTATTTGTTTTATATACATTTTTTCCTTAGCATATAATTTTCAATCACATCACATGAATACGTGTAGTTACATGAAAATGCTTAGACAAGAAAGCAATGTTCCAAATTTGTCATAATATTAACAAGAAAAAAAAAAAACTTTTAATGCATTTCAAAAGTATGTTAAACTTTTGTTTTTTTTTTTTTTTCTTTTGTTATATAGATATATAGATATACATATATATATATATATATATATATATGTAAATATGTTTATCTGATGCATCACTTTCAGTACAAGTTTCCCATAAACCTAAGCATTTACGGATAGGATATATTACAAAGTTATATAGATTATGTGTGTGTTTAGCAAAATCGTAAATATTTTGAAAAAATTTATGTATTCGAAATTCTCTAAAATTTTAAGTATAATGGAGAGGTTTTTAGAAGTAAATTATATATATATATCCATCTACAAAATTAATCTCTTCTATTAGACTAACAAAAAAAAAAAAAAAGATATCAAGAATTAATTTTCTTATCATCCCAATATTAGAGAGGCGTTTATATAAAATCGAAAATAATGGTCTCAAATTCTTAAGCTGGTTCCTTATATTTCTAGAAATAGCAATTGAATGGCGGCTATACTTGTATAACCTCATCCACATAGACAACGAAAAAATCGTTTCATATTCTCCATCTAACTCTTTGCATTTCCAAATATTTTAACTGAACAATAAATATAATTTCCATTGTCTGACATAACAGCAATGTAGAATTTTTGAAAAAAATATACAAAATAACACAATTTTTATAAAAAAAAAAAAAAAAAAAAAAATTTTACAAAAAACATGCGTTGTAGTCTTGAACTGTAGATTGAATTGGATGAAAATGTTTATTATTAACAACACACAACAATATGATTTTAATTTAGTTACATACGTTTTATAGATTTTCGCTCAGCTATAGGATTATCAGAATCTATAGAGAAAAGAAATATAAATAGAAGAAAACCAAAAAAAAATGTTATGAAAAAATCTTATATCAAATCCTTGAATTTATATATACAAGAACAAGTTTGTCTTTCGTATCTTCAAAGAAATATGACGACTACAAATAAGACTTCGACCTTTGATAAACGATGGCCCCACCAGAAAGTTTTATTGAAATTGTCAAATACAAAATATAATACACTAAATTTGGTCATCCCACAATAACATAATCTTGATACACTAGTGATGACTGCGTATTACATAATTCTTTTCCTAGGAATATGCCCACTTTGATGCCGAATAAGCATCAATTGTGGGATAATTTAGGTTTTCTGTTAATTCTAAAGATAGCACCTTTTAATCCTTGGAAGGATTGTGTTAGGACATCCAAAGCACAAATAACTATCGTACAGACTACGCAAACCACTAATATGGACGATAAAGCAGACTATGCATAAGGGCGATCAGATGGATTAGGGGATAGGGTCATGGTTTGTTCCAATCCAAATGAAATTATCAGTAGGGAATACTATCAACAATAACTGATGACGTTGGGACGAAAAACAGGCATAATATATCAAAAGCCATAATATCGTAAGTTTTTAGCACAACAACCGCATATAGCAAAATACGTCCAGAAATCTTTAATGACACTCACTTGGAAGGTATTACCCTTCCTGCTGTTATCGGTAGATACTACTCCTTTTAATGAACACAATCGATTACTTATTGTATAGTCAAGTGGAGATGCCATTCTGCCATACAATGCGCGAGCGAACAATTAATGGAAGGAAAGACTGACGCAATATGTCAACATTCACAATATCATGAGTTTTAGGCACAAAGAAATTTGATCCGCTATAGACAAAGCCGACCAGGAAACTTTAGTGACACTACGCCGGAATGTGCAACCGTTTCCGCTGTCATCAATGGACATTACTCTTTCTGATGAATACCGTTTTTTGCGCACACAACCTCAAAAAGCTACTTGTCTTTCCTTTATGACAATCATATCTTGTCTTAAAAATGGAAGAAATAGCAGCTAGTCGAGGAGAATATTTTTAATAAAGCGTACCGTTATTTCAAAATAAATTCGTAGTTTTTGACAGAAAACGGCGTAAACTTATTTGTACTTCTGCTACGTTTTAATAATTATTGAGTTAAAATTAATTTCGAAAGATCTGTCACGATAAAATTTGGATTTAAATTAATTATTTATTTATCAATTTATTCAGCCACATATATAAAAAATCGAAATCTTCTAACTAAACCACAAAAAAATATATGAAATCAATTAACAAATAGAGATGATAAGGGAAGTGAAGTAATAAACTAAAATACATTACTGATAGCGAATATGTACAAAATATCTAAATAATTAACAAATCCCTAAGAATTTAGGTAATGTACAAGTTCGGCTTGGGCTTTAGATGAATAAATACTCTTCAGGCTTAATGTCCCTTAAGTAGTGCGACAATTCTCTTAAATCTAATGACACATTTTCCATAAAACAAAGTTTGTTTTCTTCACAGTTTAATACGATCATTTAGTATAGACGTTCAGTTCACTTGCCAAATACACTGGGATCGTAGTAAAAATGCATTACTGATCTTTTAAAATGCATATATAATAGATTACGTAAGCTCTCAAACATAAACTCTTCCTAGCTACGGTTTGATTCTCCCAGTTTTGACCTGAGTGTTGACACTTCGAATATAGCCGTTATAATACGAAATTGTAGCAAATTCATTATAAGAAAATATTTCGTTAATTGATCAGTTTTATTTACAATATAAAGAAAAAAAAGAAAAATTACATTCACGTGCACGTTAAACACATTTTTTGAAACCCATTTCTAGTTAATGTTGAATGAGGAAAAAATCAAGTTACTGTGTACTTAAATAGTCTGTATATTTTATAAAATCGTCTGTATAAGAAAGCTCGATACATGGTACAATAGAAGAATCTAAATTATTTGAAAATTTTGCAATTTTGGCAGTACCTTATGGAACTTACATAAACCCTTTTTGCAATCATTTTAATTAGATAATTTTCAAATTTAGTAACCTTTAGCTTTTATCTTAAAAATATCAATTGATTCTGAAATGCGATCACAAATCAGGAGAAACCTCGAAAAAGCCAAAAAAGTGAACAATTTTAAGAAATCATAAACTTATTCGTTAGTTAAATGTTACTAAACTACTACTAAATAAAAAGTTCATCAATCATTTTAGGTAATAAGGTATTTTTTTCAAGTTGCTTTTACGGAAAGAGTTTATTCCTACACCGATGTATTTTTTCTCTCTAGTTATTTTTATCTTTTGTAAAAATCTATATTGGATCTGGCTAAATTTGGATCATTTGAATGAGCGTCTAGTGGTACCGCATTAAAATACATACAAATACATTAACACAATAATTAGTTTGGGGAAAAAGAAATCCATCCAATCTTATATGAACTTCAGGATTTTATTTAACATTTCGAATTGGAAAATAATGGATTTCTTTTTCCCCAAACTAACTAATATTTTGATTTATGTACAACTCTGTTGAAAGCCGTATTAACACTTTCCATTGCCTTTTCATAACCTTTTCCAGTTACATTTTTACACTTGTTACCCTTCTTTTGTTTATTGTTTAGCTGCTACCGGTATTTATCTATATCTTTTGCTTATAAGTACACAAGGGATGTATATTTTGTTTGTTCTACTCTAAATTAAATTTTGAAATTACTCTCTAAAGAAAAAGAGAAAAACTATATTGATTGTTTGCTAAATAAGAAAATTATTTCGGAACAAAGAACAAGAAAAAGAAAATGATCAGAATGGTTCAGCTTATTTTAAAACATTAACTGACGATAAGGAGAAAACGAATATGAAAATGAGTTTGTTCTAATAGACTATACTTTATGTTTGCCATATGGTTGAGCAAACCAACCATTAGCTACCATTTAATAGCACACAAATGTGGTTAAATTGATTTCGCTGATTACGTTAATAGCGATTATTTACACGCATTATAAGGTATGAAACCCTTAAAGATTTCCTTCAAAATAGCAATATATATAATAGAGGAATGGATTTACAGATTGAATAAATAAATTTTTTTGTTGATGTTGATCGTATTCATAACCAATCCTACGAAACATTTTAGTTTGCCATACAAATATTTGATAAATTCAACATATTGTCTGCGATAAATATAAACATCTACGTGGAATCTGTCATTAAATCCTTAAAATTTTTATAAAATCAAAAATAATTAATTCGAACTCATGTCTTAATATATTATATTATATATTATATGATGATAAAAATAGAACCTAATGCTAGTGTAGTCGCATAATCTACTGGAACATTTATTTAATATTCTTTCTTAGTAATGGCTTTAACTTCGTAGCCTTTCGGTCGTAAATCCAATCCTCTTCTGACGTCTTCAATAATGAATACATATATATAAATATATATATATATACATATATATATATATAATATAATATATATATATGTATATATATATATAATATAAATATAATATATATATATGTATATATATATAATATAATATATATATATGTATATAATATAACATATATATAATATAATGTATATATATGTATATATAAAGGTGTAGACAGGTACGCAAATAGACAAACATTGAAATTTCCATATTTGCTTAGCATTACTTGCAGATATATTTGCAGAAATATAGCAAGACAGACGAGCGAAATATATTTATATATCACAGCACACAAGTGTAAGGACCAATTATTAACAAAGGATATGAATGTAAACTAACATTGACGTCATCGATGCTCAGCAGGATAACAAATGAGTGTAACCCCAAACAGTGACGCAATTAAATGAAAACAAAAAGAATCAATATACCGGGAATTGATTGTTATGTTGTTGTTAACTTAATGAAAATTTCTAATACAAAAAGAGTTATTATAACTAAATATATTTAAAGCACTCACCAATGGTTCCCATCCTAAAAATGTTTTATTTTATTTTTTATTATTTAAAAAAAATTATTTTATTTTTTTTTTTTTTTTCAAATTTAAAAAACTAGATGTTTCCGAATTTTTAATTTTTTCTTAAATTCATTCACCACTTTATAAATATTGAGCACATTAAGAGATAAAGTCTGTTTATTCAAAAGCCTTTTTTTTTATTATTGTTTTTATCTGAGCAAAAATGGAAAACTTTCTTCACATATCAAACAAAATTTGGGAAGTTCTCAATGTTTTTTTTAAAAACTTCATACGAGTATATTTTATAAAAAAAAAAAAAATAATTTTCTTTCCGCGTATGTTATTGTTCAGGTCAAATATGCGTGCAGAATGTTTTCAATTTTCCTCAGCGAATTTCATTTATACGCTGGATTCGTAGGCAAAACGGAAAAAAGAAGTCGGAGAAAAATCTTTAAGTAAAAATTCGCCTCAAATTGTCGAAAAGTTCTCTTCTTGTCTATTAACCACAAGCGGTTTTCGTTCGCTCTCACGCCTTCTTATCATCTCTGCATATATCTATCTCTTAAATAAAACGCATATATATTGATAAGAGCAAAAGAGATGATGCAAATGTAATATTTTTGATACTTTGCTTACATTACATTTTTAAATTTTGAATTTATTATCGATCAATAGATTTTTGCTTTTAATTAGCTATCAATTTATGACATCTAAGACTACTCAAATAATAAATAAAAAAAAAAAATTTTTAAAAATAATGCAATCTAAACCACAAGTTTTGTAAAGAGAAATTAATAAATTTTATTCCTTAACAATTGCCAAAGATGCTCAGAAGTACTCTAATACGAATACGTTACTGTTACGACAATCTAAAAACTAAAATGAATTGAAGATTTAAAAGTAGATTCATAGTCAAAAATATTTATAATTTCATTATATATAAACAAAATAGCAAAACATACAAATACGAGAAATGTTTAAAAAAGTATTAAATAAGAAAAGAGCAAATAGACCGTTAATTCATCAACTGTGTAACGAAAGTCTTTCGGTGTCTCTCTCTCTCTCTCTCTCTTACTCTCTTGCTACGAGAGACTTAGTTAAGAGAGTAGATATAAAAATAAAATACTCATACGTCGCGTATACCTAAATATGTAAAAAAATTGTTTTGCATCGTTAAGTTTGCTTTTTTACCATTGTTTATAAAAAAATTCTTTTGAAGGTTGTTCAAATTTATAAAAGTTTTTCCATACAAATTATTTATTTATGTACATGGAAAAAAATTATTTAAACTCCGTTTAATTAAACTTTTTTACAGACTTTTGATTTTATTAAACTTTTAATTTGACAAGAAATTTATAAAAATTAAATTTTATATTTTTTCCGTAAATTAGTTAAAAAAAAAAACGTTAAAAAAAACCCTGCATGTAAGTAAGTTAAGATGATTATATGTTACAGTTATACACCCTATTTTATGTATGCTCAGTGTATACTCTGCTTTTACTTTCTATATCAAATAGTTTTCTTAACATTTTAAAACTCGTTTATTACCAAACTGTTGCCAAAAGTTAGTAATCACGCATTCTATTATTACTACTACTACGATTGATATAAATAAAAAAAAGATGAGTTTATGTGCATGTAAATCCTTGATAGTTTATGCTTATTCACCTTATTATTAGGTTATGCTAAATTAAAAAGCAGAGGCAAAGCGAAATAAATTGAATTAGTTATCAATAGAACGTTTGCCAGTTCGTTACACCAGAAAAGAAGCGATTTTTCGCAATAGTTACAAAAACAAAAAAAAAAAGGCTTAGTGCATCATAGTGCATAAGTAAGTTATAGGGGAAAATTTCTCAGAATGGAAAATAAAAAAAAGGATCAAAAATGCATAAAAAATGAAAATTTGTGCAGCAATTCTTTACAAAAACCATTATTAGATGACTTAAATAATGAAGTTATCAATTTAAATAAAACTATTGCAACCTCCCTTACAACGGATAAAACCGATTACAAAAATAATTCTAAGAAAATGCAATGCGTTCAAACATTCATGACTAGCGAGCAATTAAATGAATTAAGAAGACGTGCTCAAGAAGCGGCCAAACAAAATAAAATCTTCAGTGTACGTGGATGTTTTCAGTCCATACGTAATGCTTTAAAAAATCGAGGCTGGGTAGAAAAAATAGAACATCATCAACGCAAACCAGTCATCGCATCCAATTATCATGGTCAAGTGTCAATTATGGATTTGTCGTTAGCTTTACCGAAACGCAAAACGGGCGAGACCCGACGTCAATTTCTCACCAAATGTGAACGCAATATTATGTCTCGTTTTGTCGAACATTTGCCAGTCGATTTTCTCTGGACAGATCGGAAAGACAAGATGGATCATACTGAACAGTCTCGCAATCCTCAAATGGTAATCAATAAATTTACACGGACACCCTTTACCAATAAAGAAGGACTAAACGGCTTATTACGTGATCTGAATTGGTTCTTTGTAAATGATGTCGCTGATGTTAATTTTCCGCGTTGTTTTAATGTGTGGAGCCTAGAAGAACTTAATGAATTCATTGAACATTTTAAATTAACTGCTTGTGTTTCTTTTTTACGTTGGCTAGTTGATAAATACCGAGAGCAAGGTTACGGAAATGTTTTTTCGGTTGAGGGCAAAATACCTTTTACAGCAATTGAGTTCGCTTTAAAGCGTTGCCATGAATACTGTGAATATGCATTACATGATGATATTGATACTGAAGATCCACCACGTATTTGGGAACATGATTGGGATACTTTCCTCTCGCAACATTATCAATTAACACATGAAAGTTTTAAGATTCAAACAGAAACTCATCGAGCTCCAATAGATAAAGTGATACGTACCATATCCCAAGTACTAGATGGGCTACGTGACCATTGGCCTCAATACACAATAGATGGCTATCAAAATTTATGGATAGTAAAACCAGCCAATAAATGTCGAGGTCGTGGCATACATTTAGGTAACAATTTAAAAAAGATTCTGAATATTGTTAATCCATCAGTGGCCACAAAAAGTCGCTACGTAATACAAAAATACATAGGTATGTGAGTATAGACACCTTTTTATATATATATATATATATATATCACTACATACGCGCATGCAAAAATAAAACTGTTTCGATATACAAATTATTTGCCATTTAAGCTTTAGACGAAAGGTTTTTAAAATAAAAATAGCACAAAGCAAATGCAAGACCTAGATTTAAGTGATTGTAACATAAATATAACTGAATACACACGCAATTCAACACGATAATCACATGCAACCTTTTTGTTTATCTACAACAATAAAACACAACAGGTTTCAACAGGTTTCTATTTATATTTTAATTTTTTATACAAAAATTCTTTCTCTCTCTCTCTCTCTCTCTCTCTCTCTCTCTCTCTCTCACTCTTTTTTTTCCTGTTTTACATTAGAACGCCCTTTGATTATACATCAAACTAAATTCGATATTCGACAATGGTTTTTAATTTCGAATATTCATCCGCTTGTTGTATGGATGTATAAAGAATGTTATTTACGCTTCAGTACTCAGGAATATAGTTTAATCAATCATCATGAATCGGTGCATTTAACTAATTATGCTATACAAAAGAAATATACAAATCATAATAAACGTGATAAACGTTTACCTAATGAGAATATGTGGGATTCATATTCCTTTCAAGCGTATTTAAGGCAAATTGGTAAACAAGATTTGTGGGAGGAACGCATATATCCTAGCATGCGAAAAGCCATCGTAGGAACAATATTGGTAGCGCAAGATCATATGGAACGTACGCCTAACACATTTGAATTGTTTGGTGCTGATTTTATGATATGCGAAAATTTCTATCCCTGGCTAATAGAAATCAATTCAAGTCCCGATTTGGCTCCTACGACAAGTGTAACGGCTCGTATGTGTCCACAATGTTTGGAGGATATCATAAAAGGTTTTTAAATATATATCTTTTCTTTTGCACATATATCTTAATTTAAAATTTGCTTATTTCATATTAGTAATGGTGGATCGTCGCATGGATCCCAAAGCTGATGTTGGAAATTTTGAGTTGATATATCGTCAAATCATACCACCAACGCCAGCATACATGGGTCTTAATTTGTGTGTTAAGGGGAAACAATTAACCGGTCGTACAATTCATTCTCAGCATTATGGTCTACAACGTAAAGAAAAATCATTGTATACCAGTAATTTGTATCGTCAACGTACAAGTCTCGCCTTATCGTCCATATCGCATATACATAAACCTATGCCGGCATTTAATGCTACTGATTATATAGAAAGCTGTTTAATACAAACAAGTAATACATCGCGCAGTTCCAGTATACCAAATTTATTAAACAACAATACCGATCAGCCAAATATTTATCATTTGTCACCTCACAACATTACGGTCAAACGTAAAAAAACTTATAATATAAAAGTAACTTCGCACAATACTACGCTAAATAAAACTAGCAACGCAAAGCTCAAGGTTCAATTGAACTCTGCATTAAAACGACATCGAAGTTGCGGCCCGAGATTAACGACCGCCATGACTAATGTCGCGCAATCACAAAAAATTAAATTTTGCGTTAGTAACACAAATCGACGCAAAACAATGGATTTTAAGAATTGTAAAATGTCAACTCATCTAAATGGTCCAACGTTGGATGCTCCTATATTAATGATTAGCCGAAGCGCCGATAACATCAAAGAACTTTGCAGTCCTAACAAAATGCTTTCAAATATATCCCCAACTAAGAGTCTTAGCCCTGTAATAAGTCAACGTAATTCACCGATAAAATCTACAAAATCGAAAGATAAAGCTCGTCAAAGCTCAAGGTGCTTTAAGTCATTTGAACCTAATAGAAAAGAAAAGAATCACAGTCCCGACAACATGCATGCTATAGGTAAAAGTATAATCAGCTGGAATTCCAAGACAAACTATTCAACACTCAATAAAACGGCACCGCCATCAACTCTTCACCTTAGTCCTCGCTATCTAACAACGAACTGTACACCACTCGCCACTCATTCTAATTAATTAATGTAACATGGATTCGATAATTTAACAAAACAAACTGGAAACTGGAAAAGAGAAAGAAAGAGAAAAAGCAACAAATATATATTGATAGCTTCTTTGAATACAAATATATATTTTGCTAGTACAATGTAGAAATATTATCTAGAAATGTATAGATATTATGATGAAATGAATGAAAAAATTATTTTTTCAGAATATTTTAAATTTGTTTTGGATTTACATGAAGAAGAACGAACGATAGATGACGCATTTGTCGACCTGTGTTCTTGGGAAGGCAATGCTATCAATATTAATTAAATTAAAAGGCCGCACTCATTTAACGTTGCGTGTAAATCATTTTGGCATAGTATAACGTATGGCTAAGGCCTCCCTTGTGGCTGCTTGTAAAATTTTTGGTGTATTTGTTCTGTTCACAGAGGAAGATCGAGGCGCAAAGGCTGGACTTGCCTAAAATATAAAAAATCGATTAAATACTGTTACTGTAAAACGTAATCAATCAATTAATTATTGTCTTAGTACTTTCTGATGAACCCGCAAACGCATTTGTGACTTCGTTTTTCCGGCTTCATTATTTTCGAATTTCTTTGTGTTTTTTTTATAGAATCTTTGACGCATACTCAACGGCGTCCTTTTACACAATTCCACGGACTTTCCTTTTATATCGAGAGCATCCTTCTGATTCAGATCTTGTCTAAATTTATAGTTAATCTCAAAAATCTTTTGAAAAAGTCCTGTAGATGCGCGATTATTACGTGACAAATCTATCACCACCTTTATGACGTCTATCATTACCATCGGACAAATACGTGCAGTTACCTCTGTCGATGGCGATAAGTCAGGCGTAGAATTAATTTCAATTAATATAGGATTGTATTGTTCGTCTAACATAAAATCACAGCCATAAAGTTCGAAGCAATTCTCGCATAAATTTGTTTCATCTAAGCTGGCCAAAACTACTGCAGTTAGATTTTGCTTGAAGCCAGCGTACACTTGATTCTCCCATACATTATCAGGCAAACTCTGCATATCAATAAAGGCTTTAAACTGTTCCAAAGACCACATATTGCTTCTCGGTAGACGAGGATCGCGTGTCGTTTTGTTTTTATATTTCTTTTGTACCGAATTATTGGTCAAATGAATAACTTCACGTAAATCATCCATCGTATACTCTTGGGAACTGAAACGCAAATAGCAGTCCTTGTATAACCATATTTGTACAGTCGACTCTCGTATATAAACCAACATGTACTGCCGTATATCAAACTTTGTTCGATAAATCAACAGTGGTTGTTCTGTAAAAGCCAAAATATAGAAAAGAGTTAAAATATAATTTCAATTATTTTGCGTGAAATCTTTGCTCTATTTACTTACCGATATACTTTTGTACAATGTAACGACGACTCATATGATTGTTAGCCCAATTGAGAATTTCATCAATATTATTACGTATTATAATATTGAGACCACGGCATTGGTAACCAGGCTTAAGAATCCACATATTGCGACATCCGTCAAATTTATAATCAGGCCGTTTTTCATCCAATCTGGTAATGATCGGTTTAACTTTCTTTACATATTCATTTAATTCGCGATAAGTGCATTTAAGTTTGCATCGATGATTTAAAAACCGACCTGAACTTTGCAGAAATTCTGCCCAATCGTATTCTGGCACGGCAGGTGGTTCGATATCTAATGATATCTTATTCTCCATTTCATCGAGTTGCTTTCTGACGCGTTCCGCGGCAAAAGGAATGATTATTGGCGATATGGTACCATTTTCATAATCAATAATTTCGTCATTTTCTACATTCCTACAGAGATAACGCAAAAGAGCACGACATTGAGACATACGAAATTCTTCAACGAAGGCTGCTTGCTCTTCATGATTTCCACCCAAACGGAAGAAACGCGGATATAACATATTGGAAACGCCATCTTGGCGATGCCATTGCAATTGTTCGCTACATCCAATTAAACCAACCTTTGTAGAAAAATCCATACCGTGACTCCTACGTATCCTATTGCGATATGGTCGGACGTCCACATATAGATCGCGATGACCTTTAGGTTGCCAAATGAAAAATGCCGGAAAGTGATTTATGATCTTACTAATAGCGACTGTTTCATATTCATTGCCACGCTTAGCATGCATTAGCAAAGATTCTTCGGAAAGCATCTGTAATCGCGGATACCGATTGGGCGCCAATTTCTCCAGCCATCCTCTCTTAATCAAAGCTCTACGTATTGTGCCGTAATTTCCAAAAATGGTAAATATGCGACGATTACGAAAAGCATCGATTACCCTTGCACGATAAATACTAGAAAGGGTCTTGTTTTGTACGCTATTAGCGTCTATAATTTGTGAAACCATGTTAATGGGACTCGTAATTATATGACCCTCTCCTTCTTTAATGACATCTTGTTTGGATATCTTTACTTTGACCAAGCGAACACGACTCCATACATTACTCCGTTTAAGGGGAAGTTTAAGAGTGGACGAAATCGCGCCAAGACCACTTGATTTGGTAAAATTACTTTTTTGTTTTATCATCACAGGTAACACATGGTTGACACTCTCATTTATACTTTGCGGCGGAATTTTCGGAGCTGCACCGTCATTACTAACGATTGGTTTCCGATATTGACTCGGGATACTTACCAAACTTAAATTAGCACTAGTTGGTCTCCGTTGTTTAGATTCCAAATACTGAGCTACACTTGGTTTTACAATGGGAGATTGATTATTAGTCTGATCTTGGGAGGAAGCTTTATTAGAATTTCGTGTAGGGGTTCCACCACTCTTATTTTGAATTGTTGTAGAACACCGTTCTAAATTCTGATTACGACCAGGAAGTACCTTAGGATTGTTTATACGAATACGAGACCTACTAATATGCTGATCTTTATCTGTAGACTTGGGACTGTGATTCTTATTTTGGCTTGACGAATCATTAACACTTTGATTAATAGAATGAATAGTGCGGCTTAGCGTTAGATTTATTGCGCTTTTGTTACTGCGCGATTTTTTAAGACTTGCATTAGAACGCACAACTCGATTCTGACGCGGAATTCGCTTGGTATCCTCACTCGAAGCAGCTACATTGCAAAGACTGTACGTTTTACTTAAACTTTGACAAAGACATTTGCTCGGCGTTTCTGGGTTTGTAATATCTTCATCACCTGTCCTTCGCGGTATAATGTATTTACGGCCACTGTCAGGGGGAGACGTTTGGTTATACAACTTCAACAATTCCAAATCTAAGTTTTTGATTAGAGACCGTATCTTTATGAGAGGATATTCTCCGGATTTACTGTTGGTAACTGACTTTACGGATTTTTCCATTGTATTAACTT
Organism: Glossina brevipalpis; assembly: GCA_000671755.1. Classification (NCBI taxonomy): domain Eukaryota; kingdom Metazoa; phylum Arthropoda; class Insecta; order Diptera; family Glossinidae; genus Glossina; species Glossina brevipalpis. The sequence continues at coordinate 361,908 of KK351145.1, forward strand.
AGAATTTTGAAACAGAAGCCAAAATATTTTTTAATTTTGTCCTTTAAATGAAATTTTACTTAAATTTCGAAAATTCGACCGTTAAAAACTGAAAACCTTTCGAGACGTTCATCTATGAAGTATTTTTGAAAGAAGGATGAAATAATCGAAAAGTCAAAATAAATTCTGCCATATACGGTGTAGTAAAGTGCAATTTGAAAAACAAAAAAAACTCATAAATAAGACTACGGTAGAAAACTTCAAATAAGTTTTTCTACATACAATTAGTTATTCCTCTATCATCAAGTAACAAACTCATCAAGAAACTATGACGTTAGAATAATATCATGTATATTTTATGGAAATGCTACAAAAGAATATTTACCGATTCATTAACTTGACGATATCTTAAATTTTACGGGATACATTTCCTGAGAGTATCTAATATCAGAAATACAGATGCTTTATACTACAGATTACCCTTTTTTTAGAATGAAATGATCACAGCCACTATAACTTTTTTAAAATGTTATGTTAAAAAGACATCGTTAAGGATACGACTTCCGATCACAAACTTACCATTTCATAAAGATAATCCCCGAAAATATTAGTTTGAGGAAAAAGAAATCCATTATTTTTATATGAACTTCAGGTCTTTATTTAACATGCTTCGGATTG